>JAAAWM010011089.1:0-61676 GCA_036873465.1 Thinopyrum obtusiflorum
ATTGTTCCTGAATTATTTGCCAATTAATGAACATTTTCCCATCAGGATTTGAACAACTCCATATTTCACTTTGGAATTTGAGTTAATTTTCATATTTGAATTTGATTTGAATCCTTAACCCATATAACTTGGCACTGCAAATGATCATGACTTGGCAATATTAATAGAGTGTCACAGAGCTTATTACAAGGGGGTGTTACAAATTCTCCTCCACTAACAAGAATTCTCGTCCCGAGAATTTAAGAGGTGGAGTGAGGGGAAGGGTTCTGGTTACGAATCTGCAACGAGTCTTCTTGTCCTCGATTGCTCTTCTCAAAGAAATTGATCCTTCGGATTGATGCCTTCATTTCTCTTCCTCGAGGTGTCTTAGTGAAGTTGTCATTCTTCCTTCGTAATTTTCATCGTACTTACGGAAAGACAATGGGTATCTCGGTAATGATGGAATTTTACAAGGGGAAATCAGCTGGGGTTATCTCAAGAGCTAAACACATAGATATCTCTCGAGTTTTGGAACTCAGGAAATTTGTCAGAAGCAATAGGAGAATATATGAGTAGTTTTCAAGCGGGCAGACAATCATTCGATGCCTGAATCAGGGTGTGAAGGGATACAAAGCATCGGGAATAGATCATCTATCGGAGGTTGGCTCGTGATGACACACAAAGTCAAGGGCATAGAATTCTTCAGAATCATAGATGTGCCGGAGAGTCAGGTTTCGATCCTGTGGAACTGTGGGTTATGGGCCCACCATGTGGGCTAAAAGTAGGAAGGACGGTGACGTCTTGCACGATCCTGTAAGCAAGGCATGTCAGAGAATAGCTTGTCAGTTAAGTTGGCAATAACGCTGGTACCAAGGGCGAGGGACGAAGAGAACCATTTTCCTGCTCGTTGAACGAGGCGGACCAATCAGCAAGGTTCTCGTTCATCGGTGGTTACCGGAATGTCATCAACTGTAGTAACGGGGTCTCTCTGACAGAGTTGTACACCAGGGTGTTACATAAGTAGGGAATTGTTTTTGCTTACATTATTTAGTCCACAAGAAAGGTTAAACAAAACAATGGAAAGGAAAAATTATGATTATCAGATCAAACAGTTCAATGAAAAGGAAGATGCGTCTACCAACAGAAGTTAGGAGTATATCCTTCCCAAGGAAAAGCGGAGCATGATATACTTGATAGGACAGCAAGTTCAAAAGCATTTCGTTAAAGGGACGAGGGAATATTCATGATGTTTACCCAAACAACGGTGTTTGGATAATTGATCGAGAAACTCTTGGCAATGTGCTTCCAATGTTCATGTTGGTGTTCAGAATACCTCAGTCATGCTTCGAGGCAGCAATGATATGGTGTTAGTTACAGATTGGGTTCGAAGACCTCAAGAGACGCAAAGGAACATTTCCAAGGTTATCTCGGAATGCAAAAATTAACCAAACACAACCAGGTCTGTGTTGGTCGAAAGTCAAGGATGATATCGACGATATCACAATTCATCGAGGGGCAGGAAAGATTTTTCTAGCCATGAATTCCATTGACATCTGTGAAGAGGTCAAAGTGTTAACGGTGATCACGACAAATTTTGTCGAGAGACTCAATGAAGATGCCATCGAGCAGCGACGACATCAAGCAAAAGGAAGGATGAAGTGAAAGGCTATGAGAACCACGAATGTGTCACAAGCTCGAAATCAAGCTTGTTGTTCGAGGTGATGTGATAAGATGAGGAAGATTGACGTAAGCTTAGCTTATCGTCGGAAATTGCTCCGGGCATAAGGTCCAGGTAGCATAATTAAAAATCGACACGATAATGATATAGCCTAACAGGCTAGTAATGACGTGATGTAGTATCAACTCCCCAGCAACAAGGTTCTAGGAGTACTAAATCACAGAGCGGAATCAATTCATTGTTCGGTGGTCTCGGTTGACGTCAACCCAGAACCCGTGGAGTGACTAAGACAGAGAAAGGTATCACTCCATCAGAAAATTCATAGGACTTAGTACAATAGGATGATATCCTCGAGATAGTAGAGGGGGTAATACTCGAGGTAGTTCAGTATAAAGGTTGGATAGGCATATTGATTTGCGGAAGATAGGTGCTTCAGCTTGTCCGTGAAATAGGATCAAAGAAGAGCAATCATGGTCGGAATCACGACTGAAAGGATTAATTCACAGATACAAGATGAACTTATACCAAGGGGAATTATTTTTACGAGCAGCTTCCATGATAAGTTCTACATCGGGTCCATGGGCATGAACACAAAGGTTCAAGGTCGACTCCCACTTCTCCAATGCATAACCTTTCATTCACTTCTCATCTTTGAAGAAGTTGTAGGGTTGAAAGTTTATCTGGCGAAACACCAGATGGGTATGACTCATAGAAGTTTCTGAGTTCTCGCAGATGACAGAAGCATAGATACAACCCATCGGGACAATTTTATGAATCCATACAACCATCATCCAAAGCAAGGGATGCGAGTTCGAAAGCAGATTATCGAAGTCAAAGCAGATGATATAATTTACCGAAGGTATTAGGTACCAAGGAAAGAGCTCACGAGATGTTTGAATGCGAAGGAAAATTGTCGATCAGTAATCCAACGAAAGATCAGGTAGACGACAAAGGATCTGACGCGGGTAGCGGTACTCAACCAGAAAAAGAAAGAATGTAACGGCATCAGATTATAGAAAGATCGTAATAATCCGACGTTTAAGTACAAAGGAGTTATAGTTTAGAAACGAAGGATTAGAAGCAAAAGCTTTGACCAAAAATGAGTAGGTTGAACAGAACTAGATGGACAACTTTAGTGTTCCATCTCGTAGGGATCTCCACCCATGGTTACGGGACATGTCCTGATCAGTAGTCAGTCCCAAGTCAATATGAAGAAGGAATGCATTGTCTCTCCGTGCCATGCAAGCAGGGAGGATATACAGACGGCAAGAAGTAGAGAATGCTTCAGTGCCAGAGGCAATGTCAATGGGGAAGGAACCAATAAGGTTCTTAGAATAGAAGGAATCGGTCAGATAACTGTCCACAAAAGGAATCAGGTGATCCGTGAGAAGTAACGGGGTGAGGTTTTAACAACTGGTCCCACCTGAGAGTCCTCCGAGAAAGGACGGGAGGCAAGCACATCGAATTAAGGAAGCACTTTGAACAACCCAAGTATAAGATTCAGAGGGTTCATGATTTCCAAAGTCAGAAGTGACAATTAGTTCACCTGGGCAGAGGGACGAGTGATTGGTACATGCTTAGTTGGACAATCAATCAATACTTGATTGGCCGAGAGCCAGCTCATGTCTGGAATGGTGACTGAGCCGGAAGGACGAATTCTAAGAATCGACAAATGATAGGGGTTATCCTCATTCATATTGATTCAATATACTCGGAATGACAATGACAAAGGATGCTAGTGAATATTGTGAGATATACGGATTTAACCATAATGAAAGTAGGTAAGATTTCAAGGGCAATAGGGTGCAGAGAATTTTTGAAAGATCGATTGATAGTGGGAAAGATGTTGCGAAGCACATGATCAACTAGGGATGTACGAATCCCTAATAAGTGTGAGAATTATTCATAGGTTTGTTCAGGGGGAGAAGATCTGCAAGGCAGTAGATTCAGAGAATTCTTGAAACGTCGAATAGTGTTTTGATATGTCAGTTAGAACCCGAAAGTAACTGGAACGAATTTATGAGCGACAGTTGTAACTAGTTATCCATCGGAGTTTAACGGTGGTCAAGAACTGCAAAGCAGTGGGCACAGGGTCTCGGGATTCATCGAGGAGTATCTTCAGAGTCTTCTGATGAAGCAGACGATCATCGGTAATGTCGGGGCTCTCCGGGTCGAATTGGTTACGAGAACCTAATGTCAGAGTTAGCAAAATGTTTAACCCGAATAGACGAGAGATCAGAGTCCCAGAGTATATACGAGGAATAAAAGATACTAATACCACCCATTTGGCGACGTGGGCCCGTAAGCCACACAGCCAAGTTAGTAAAACAGTTTTGGACCTCTAGACTCAACTTCGGCCAAGGAGTTGGAAAGGGGGCTCCTACAGGCAGTCGGCTCTGATACCAACCTGTGACGACCCCGGCTTAATCGTGCACTAACCATACACGCAAATGCACACGATCAAGCCTAAGGACTCACTTGAAGATATCACAACACAACTCTAAAACATAAATAAAGTCATACAAGCTTTATATTACAAGCCAAGGCCTCGAGGGCTCGAATACATAGCTCGATGGCATACAAGCATCAGCGGAAGCATTAGATATCTAGGTACAGATATTACAGAGTACAGACAAGCCTTTAAGAAGGCGGGGTAAAAATAAAACACTATGACCGAAAGGCGTGGGCCTCCTGCCCTGGACCCTCCGATCCTACTCCTGGTCGTCAGTCGGCTCCTCGTAGTAGTACTCGCCGGCAGGGTAGTAGTAGTAGCCGTAGTCATCGACGGGGGCAGTAGTCTCAGGGGCTCCGTCGTCTAGCGACATCGAAAGAATATGGGGAAAAAGAAAGTAAAGCAAACGTGAGTACTCATCCGAAGTACTCAGCAAGCAAGGATCTACACTACATATGCATCATTTTCAAAGGAAGGGCTGTATATGTGGACTGGGCTGCAGAAATGCCAGAATAGAGGGAAAGCCTAGTCCTAGCGAAGACTAGCATCTTCAGGATCTTCATCAGTCTTGCAGCATAGATGAGAGTAGAGTAACAAAATGTAAAGTAGTAGTAGTATCATTAACCTCGGCCTGAGATTCTTCCTCGACTCCCTACGAGAAAGCAATCCCAGTGCCATACTATCCAGCTATCATCTCAGTCATGTTCTAGTTGTACTGATCGGGATACAACTCCGAGTGTCCGTTACCGTAGGACAGGCTATCGATAGAAGTTTCTTCCCTGCAGGGGTGCACCAACTTACCCACCACGCTTGCTTAACTCCGGCCGGACACACTTTACTGGGTCATGCCCGGCCTCGGCCAAACAATACGCCGCAACCCGACCTAGGCTCTAAAGAGAGGTCAGCACGCCGAACTAACCTATGCACCCGGGGGTCTTGGGCCTTCGCCCCGGGAACCCTGCACGTTGCGAGGACATTTTGGAAGCAGGCCTAGAAACCCCTTAATACAAGCACAGTTGCATTCCCAGTCCAATCCAAAACGGGCCGCTCCTCGCTGACGTCAATAGAGCTTTGGCTGATGTATACGACGCAGAACGCCCATACTATGCCCACGTGATGGTTAGTGCTATCGGGCCAGAGGCCCCTCGGATCAAATATCCAAACTGCTCGTGGATTAGGAGCGCGCGGTAACGAGCAGAGACTCATGATCGATGTGACCCCGTCGCCCCGTCTCGAGGACTTGCGGCAAGGGCTAAGAATGCCCGGCCACGCCTCGTCATTATCTCGCGGGCACCTCTCAGGTCAACCCGTCTCCACATCACTTCGCATATTAGCTCGCGCGGGTACCCCTCAGGGCCGACCCATCTTTAGTATCATGGTTTAAAGTCAAGTCTCAGTATCAAGGTAACTGTGTGTCTGACACCAAGGGGAATCCTGAGGTATCACCCTCGACGGAATTCCCGCTCGATGTTATCGTCAAGGTGAACGAAGGAGGAACCACCCTCGAGGTTCACACTTGAGGAGTTGCGCGACGGCATCGGTATCGGGGGTGGTGTAGGAGGATTCACCCTCGCTTACCACGACCGAGTAACTAACCTACAAGGTTATCATCAAATGTGCTAATGAGGTGTCACCCTCGGCACAGGATAGTAACCCAGTAGTGTCGGGCAACTTAGAGGAAGTGACGTGCGGGGCCCGGGTCTGATCTTCTATCCTGTTGAACGGGTCTTCTGAGAATCCAGCGGGGCAGTCAGGACAAGTGGGTCTCTGATATGGCTCTACCCATCCTATACTAAATAGTTTAGGATAGCAGGCAGGTATCAATAATAGGTTACAAGTAAATAGGCTATGCAACAGAGTAGGATAGTAACAGCAGCAGTATCATCTAGTGCAAGCATAAGAGGGAAGAGAGTAGGCGATATCGGAATGCTCAAAATGGGGGTGCTTGCCTGTCTGCTTGACGGCAAGGGCGAGGTCGTCAGCTGCGTCGTCTGGCTCCTGAGCAGCGTCGACCTCGAGAGCTACATCAATGTCGGCGTCTACCGAGAGAGAAGAGGGGGAGGAAACAGGTAAATACACAGCAACGATGCAATTCTGGGCATGCTATGACTACGATGCAGTGCAGGGTTGTCTAAAGATGCATCTAGGGCATTTTAGTTATTTTAGGATTAGTGTGGGATTTAATTATCGGAGTGTGTGCACTATCCACCTATCGGAATCAGGCTTAGAGTTACGAGTTCTTCTACGTAGGGGGTTCCGGTATCGAAACAGACAGCACGATCAGACTCGTCTCATCGTTCTGAGCAACTTTCATGTTTAAACTTTTTCGATCTGAGCTACGGTTTAAAAGTTATAAATTTTTAAAGATTATTTGAATTTCTGGAATTTATTTATTTATCAGAAAAAGGAATTATGATGTCAGCATGATGTCATGCTGACATCAGCAAGTCAACAGCGGCTGTACAGGTCAAACCTGACATGTGGGTCCAGTGGGACCCACATGTCAGTCTCTGTTTAGACTAACATTGTTTTAACTTAATTAACTGGGTTAATTAGTGGGTGGACCCCATATGTCATAGACTGATTAAGTATTTTATTTTAATTAACATTTTAATTATTTCTAGAATTAGTTAAATTAGCGCGGGGCCCACCTGTCAGCGGCTCACGCTGCCCAATCAACGGGGTTGACCTAGTCAACCCTGACTGGTGGACCTGCTGGGCCCACAAGCAGTGTCAGAGGGGCGGGGCCCGCTCGTGCCACGTCGGCGCCGGCGCCGGAGTGACGCCGGCGACCTCAAAACACGGCGGCGCGGCTCGGGTTCCACCGGAAAATGGCCACAGGCCATCATTTTGGTCGCGGTTGGCCGCGTTCGAACGCGCACGAGACGGCGCATCTAACGGGGGCACTAGCGCGACCGGAGACGGTCTAAAACGACGGTGGCGAGCGGCGAGGCGGGCGCCGGAGTTCGGCCGTCATCGGTTTCGGAGCTACGGCGCGCTAAACGAGCAGCGTGAGGCACCTACGGCATCTATGTGATGCGGCGAAGGCAACGGTGACACGCACGGGACCAATAGGTCACCGTGGCCACGCCGGCGACGAGCGCGAGCGGCGGCGCATTCGGGCACCATGGGGAAAGCACCTAGCGGCCGTGTGAGGACGAACAGGAGGACGGGGGAGGTAGAGTGGCTCACCGCGCGGCTAAGAAAAGCCCTCGTTAGGCTTAGTAGCTGCAGCAGCTCGCCGGAGACGGAGGAATCGGTGGTGACCCGAGGTTGAAGACGATGCGCGCACGGGTGAAGCAACGCTCCTCTGCTCCCTCCAGCTGCTCCGGTTGGCGCAGTCGAACACGGCGCTCCGTCTAGGTGCACTCGGTCGAGGTGGGGAGGCCGTTGGCCACGGCAGAGGCGGATCGCGGCGACGGTGGCGCTCTGTCACCAGATCTGAGGAGGGGAGAGAGGCGAAGCGGGTGAGGAAGAGAGGGGGAGAGTGACAGAGGGAGCCAGGGGGTGGACGAGCTTGGGCTTATCCCCTCCGCTGCCATGTAGCGTCGGTGGAGCGGTGGCGTGTCGACGCGCGGACGGCGCGCGCGCTCCCGGCCAGGGAGAGGACGACAGCGCGAGGGAGAGATGTGAGGTGGGCCTGCTGGGCTGGGCCAGTGCACTGTGCACTTGGTCCAGTCCAGCCTAGGCCTTTTTCTTTTATTTCTTTTCATTTTCTCTTTTCTTTTCTATGGAAGAAAATGATTAGGCCACTGTTGCCATTTTGTAAAATATGACAGCTGCCCCAAATATTGTAATGCAATATTAGCTCTCACCGAAAAGTGGTTTGGGCATAGTTGGAATTCTTTTGGATTTGATTTAATTAAAATGATTTAAATAGTGCTGTTTTGGGTGTTGTTTCAAATTGTTTGAGCCACTTATCTAACTCCAAACATTTTGATGATGGTTTTATAATTGTTCCTGAATTATTTGCCAATTAATGAACATTTTCCCATCAGGATTTGAACAACTCCATATTTCACTTTGGAATTTGAGTTAATTTTCAGATTTGAATTTGATTTGAATCCTTAACCCATATAACTTGGCACTGCAAATGATCATGACTTGGCAAGATTAATAGAGTGTCACAGAGCTTATTACAAGGGGGTGTTATATGTACCTCCCTAACTAGATCTATAGCCTTGTCAAGAAGAGCATAGGTGTGTGTGGCGACACCTATCGACAACATCATCATCATCGTGCTCGATCTCGAGATAGGTGATTAGAAAATTATGCTTTTGCAAGAATGGAAATATGTGTATGTGTGCGATATGACATAATCGGGCGATATGATGGAAATTGTGTGTGTGGCATGAGTTGCCGCCGAATTGTGCTTGTGAGTTGCCTATGTTTTGCCGAAATGTCGATTTATTCCCGTTTCGGCGAATTCTGGGCAAACTCTATATGTCCTGTTTTTAGGGAAGGTCATGCCGAATTTTTGTATGACTTTGATGCATGCATGCATTTTTATAATCAATTTGTTTATTATTACCATGCAGGCGTTCATGATGGTCAGTGGAACGGTGGTGGACAGGTGGTTGCGGTCGGCGGTGCAGGACATGAAAGAAAATAACCTGATAGAGGTTTTATGTCTGTGTCGAAGATGCAAAGGAGGAGTTTGGCTCGACCCCTATGATGTGATGGCGCACCTGCTCATGACTGGTTTCATGGATGGCTATACTCGGTGGATAATTGAAGATGAGGATGATGATGTTGAGGACGCCGACGGGGCAGGCAATGACGACACGGGGCAAGACGAAGAGATGATCGTAATGGCGGCGGAGAAGGGGCCGGACATGGCGGCGGGGAAGAGGCCAGACATGGCAGCGGAGAAGGGGCCGGATATGGCAATGGAGAAGGGGCCGGACATGGCGGCGGAGAAGGGGCCGGACATGGCGGCGGAGAAAATATGGACTCCACACCGCAGAATTCGTCGGTACTAAGTTCAATCATGCGGGACCCTCATGTTCAAGCACTACTTCGCAAGGAGACGAGTACTGAGAGAGCTGCTTCTAGAGAGGAAGCCAAGCTACAGCAACTGGTGGTAGACTCGAACACTCCATTGCATCATGGTTGCAATCCCGAGGTGGCCCGCTTGAGTTTCACACTCGAACTCCTGAAGACGAAGGCTAAAAACAAATGGACCGACACTAGCCTCGATGAGCTTCTCAAGTACCTAAAGGATGTTCTTCCCGCGGGAATCTATGTCCTACTAGTGTGGATGAGGCCAAGAAGATCGTGTGCCCTCTTGATCTGCCACACATTAGATACCATGCATGCATCAACGATTGCATAATTTATCTAAAGGAGCACGCGGAAAAAACAAGTTGTCCGGTGTGCAATGCTTCTCGATACAAGAAGACCGGGAAGAAATCTCCCCAGAAAGTTGTATGGTACTTACCGATCACTCCCCGTCTATAGCGGTATTTCGTAGATCCCAAGGAAGCAAAGCTCATGCGCTGGCACGAGGAGAGGAAGAAGCCCGATGATGGAGATGATCCAAAGCTGAGACATGTCGTGGATGGAAGCCAGTGGAGAGCGTTCAACGGTGAATATCGATATTTTGCATGTGATGCAAGGAACATCATGCTCGGCACGTGTACCAGTGGCATGAATCCGTTTGGCAACCAGAACACTAACCATAGCAAATGGCCCATGTTTGTATGGATGTACAACATCCCCCTGGTTGTGCATGAAGTCGAAGTACATACACATGAGCATGCTGATTCAAGGGCCGAAACAACCGGGAAATAATA
Source organism: Thinopyrum obtusiflorum (assembly GCA_036873465.1). Classification (NCBI taxonomy): domain Eukaryota; kingdom Viridiplantae; phylum Streptophyta; class Magnoliopsida; order Poales; family Poaceae; genus Thinopyrum; species Thinopyrum obtusiflorum. Next base: position 9,905 of record JAAAWM010011089.1, read on the forward strand.
TTAATCTGTATCTGGGGCTACTTCAAGAGGAGTTAAACACGTTATGGAAAACACCGGCCAAGACATGGGACGCCAGCAAAGGCGGGTATTTCTATATGAGAGCCGCGTTGATCACGACGGTGCACGACTATCTCGGTTACGGATATGTTGCAGGCCAGGTGTGCCATGGATATTGCGGATGCATGCGGTGCATGGATGATACGACGTCTCAGCAGCTAGCTTCAAGGAAAGATGGCGGGTCTGGGAAAATCGTGTACATGGGGCATCGAAGATGGCTCGAGAAGGACGACCCGTGGAGAAACCGTGGAGATCTATTCAATGGTGAGGCTGAGCATCAAGGACCTCCACGTAAGCGAAGCGACGCCAAAATCGATTAGCTATTGAAAAACTGGGAACAGTGCCCCGCGCCGGGAAAGACAATGAAAAAGGCGCCGGAGCCGCTGCTGAAGGTATGGAAGACGAGGTCTGTTTTCTGGGACTTGGAGTACTGGCACAAACTCGACATGCCTCATTGCCTTGATCAAATGCATATCTGTAAGAATGTCCTTGAGAGCTTGCTTGCGACACTGATGAACATGCCGGATAAGACCAAGGATGGGCCGAAGGCAAGAAAAGACTTGCAAGATTTGACAATTAGGGAAGATCTGCACATGCCGCCCCGTAAAAAGTCAGAGGAGATAGAGACGGAGACAGAGGCGCGGGAGAAGAAGGGCAAAAAAGTAAAGGAAGAGGATTATTGCCCCCCTTCTTGCTTCACCTTAAGTCTGGCTGAGATCGATCAATTCTTCAAGTGCCTTACCGGAATCAAAGTTAGTTCCGGTTACTGTGGCAAGATAAGCAAATATCTAGACACGAAGAAGAAAAGGTTCAGCGGGATGAAGTCCCATGGCTGTCATGTGATGATGACGCAGATACTACATGTTGCCCTTAGAGGCATAATGGACAAGCATGTCCGTGACACGCTTATTGGTCTCTGCAACTTTTTCGACATCATCTCTCGAAAGTCGATCAGTGTGAAGCAGCTCCGAAGGCTATAGGAAGAGATCATTGTGATACTAAATGAGCTTGAGATGTACTTCCCGCCCGCGTTCTTTGACGTCATGGTGCATCTGTGTGTCCATATTGTGGACGACATAATAGACCTGGGGCCGTCATTCCTACACAACATGATGCCGTTTGAGAGGATGAATGGGATCATCAAAGGATTCGTTTGTAACATGTCCCGTCCGGATGGAAGCATCATCCAGGGCTATCTGACACAAGAGTGCATATCTTTCTGCGAGAATTTTCTATATGGCGCAGACCGGCCGCCTGGTGTTGGTTTGCCCATTAACAAGCATGATGGGAGGCTCGAAGGAGAAGGTCACTCCAACGGTCGCAGGGAACTGCATGTGGCCTACTCAGATCGATGCAACGACTTTGACAGAGCAAACTTGGTAGTGATACAACACCTAGACCAGGTAGATCCTTTCGTGGCACTGCACAAAGAAACTATCGCAAAGAAGTATCGTGACCGGGGGGTATGCAGGACGGATGCCGAAGTTACTAGAGAGCACAACTCCACTTTCCTGCATTGGTTCAAAGAGCATATTATTGCTAATCCCCCGGAAGAGGGCTCTAAGGACGGATTGCTCATATACGCCATAGCACATGGCCCCTCACCCAACCTTGTCACCTATCAGGCATACGGTATCAGCGGATACACGTTCTACACGGAGGCCAAAGATATGGACAGTGATGATCAGAACTCAGGGGTGATGATGGAATGCATGACCGGCAGCGACAACAACGCAACTGAGAGATTTTACGGAAGGGTCGAGGAGATCTGGGAGCTTGACTACTCTGGACTGCACAACACGACGATGTTCTATGTCAGATGGGCTAAGAATGTCGAAAGAGAAAACTGGTATTTCACTACCATGACTATATCCGATGCCAAGAGCGCTACCGTGAACGCTATCGCAAAAAACAAGCCATGGGTACACGCTAAGCACGTGACACAATGCTTCTTCATAACCAACCCGTGCAATCCCAGCTGTGTTGTCGTGAGGAGAGGCAAAAGGAACATCATTGGAATGGATGGAGTCACCAACGAGGAAGACTATGACCAGTACGACAACCCAATGAGGGAAGATGACGATGAAGTATACGTCAAAAGAAGAATCAATACTACATTACCTAAGAAAGATCGTACTCCATGGAAAAGGAAAAGTCACAATGAGGGGCTCAATTATTCTTCAATGAACAAGAAGGGAAAGAAGCTCACTCAAAAACGAAAACATCGACGCTGAGAAACCGCTATCGGTCAAATGATGTAATATATGTGTTTCTATTTTGTGTACACACTTAACCGTTATGCATGCATGGGTCAAATGATGTAATATATATGTTCCTATTTTGTATACATACTTAACAGTCAAATGATGCAATATATATTGCCTTAGTTATATACATTGTATCACCTTCCCTTCATTCCTGCTCTCGAAAAAAAGGAAAAGAAAAGAAAAAGAAGAAAAGAAAAGGAAGAGAAAATAAAGGAAAAGAAAATAGAAGAAACAAAACAGGAAAACAGCTATAGGTACTGGTTATAGCAGTAGCGCTTTTCTAAAAAAGAGCTATAGCTAGTCAACATAGCAGTAGCGCCCTTTGGGGAAACGCGCTATAGCTACCGGTGATAGCAGCAGCGCTGCTTGTCGAAACGCGCTATAGCTAACTTAGCTATAGTGCGTTTTGAGGAAACGCGCTACTGCTATGTTCACTTAACCCCCCCGGCGGGCTTCCCGCCTCTGCTTCTTCCCCCAAATCCACACTCTCTCTTCTCCCCCCTCGTCGCCGCCGGAGCCCTGCCCTCGCCGCGTCCCTACCTCAAGCGCCGGAGCCCTGCCCTCGCCCTCGACCTCGTCGGAGTCCTGCCCTCGCCCCCGACCCCGGCGCTCGCGCCCGACCCCGGTGACCTCGCCCTCGCAACCGACCCCGGCCCCGGCGCGCCACGCCTCCCTCCTCTGCTTCCTCCCCTCCCAACCTCGGCCATCGTCGGGCCTGCCTCCTCGCCCCTGCACCCTCTGTCGTAATAAGCCCCCCACCGCTCCTCCTCTCTCTGCTAATTTAGCTAGGGTTCTTCGGTTAATTTAGTTAGGTTTTAGTTAGGGCAGTAGGTTAATTAGGTTAGGTGTTTTAGGTGTAGTTAAAAGAAAAAACAGAATTGATTATATAGGTTTCTTGCATTTTTTAGTTTAAGCAATTGTTGCTATTTAAATTTTATAGTGCTAGTTAGTTAATTAGAATTAGTATGAAACCTAGGACAGATTAGTTAAAGCAACCGTTGCTATTTAAATTTTTTAGTTTAAGCAATTATTGCTATTAAAAACAGAATTAGTATGAACCCTAGTTAAAGCAAAAAAAATAGTTTCAAATTTAGGTAGGCTGAATTTAGTTTCAAATATTATGAAGAAAAACGACTTCTTGCATTTTTCTTCAAGTTCTATATTTTCTTCCTTTTATATGCAAATTTGAAGTGGACATGTGATATGTGGATATATGATTTGGACATGTCATATTTGGACATGTGATGTTTTGGACATGTCATATTTGGAAAATGATGATTATGTGCAGGGTAAATGATCCGAGTGGCCTATGTTTCGCTGGAATGTTGATTCATTTCCGTTCCAGTGAATTTCAGGCACTCGATATGTCTACTTTTTAGCAAAGGTCATGCCAAAATTTCTCGTGAATTTTGGGATGACTTGTGCTAGAAAGTAGGCATATCGAGTGTCGGGATTTGCTGGCAAATGACATTCCGGCAAACCATAGATCTTTTTTATGTCATTTCTCATTTTATTATAGTTTTAGAATTAAACGAGGAGACTTAATCATAGGAAACATGTCGAACAACGAAGAAATCGGGCCTTCTGACCAAGATGCAGACGAGATGGATTATGAGGGTGAACAACAGTACCTTGACTTTTTGTCTGCTAAGCACAGTCAAGGTTTGCAGGTCGGCCTCGATGATGGTACTAACGCCGACATCGACACCGACGGCGTCGGCACCGATGGCGGCGCCGAGACCGGCGGGGAAGGTACCGGCGAGGAAGATACCGGCGGGGAAGGTACCGGCACCGATGCCGCTCCCAAAAAGAAGAAGCAGAAGAAGCAGAGGATACAAAAACCTAACAAACTCGGCATCGGATGACTGGTGATCACAAAGATGGCCCCTGGCAAGTTTGATCCATTAGAGCCGGATGAACCTCGCAAGTGCTATGGGAACCAAGTAGGATGCATCCTACGGGAATGCGCAAGCATCAACGACGGTGACTTAAGGAGTAAAGAACATTTGAGGCAGTTGCTCCTGACGAAGTTGCACAAGAGATTCAAGTTCCCCGACCGGGATGATGGCATAGAACAACCGTGGGATGATCCGAAGATGAAAAAGATTAACAATCACACCATGGGCATGTTCAGCAATGATTTGGCCTCCTGGAAAGGGAGGGTGAAACGAGCTATTGAGGCTGAGGAACCCCTGTCCAAGATTCTGGAGGAAAATCCGACACTTACGAAAGAGGAGTTCAAAAAGTTCAAGGACACTTGTGCTACCGAGGCAGCCAAGGCTAAGGCTGCGAAATTCAAGAGCCTTCAGCAAAGGAACACGGGGAAGCATCGCCTCGGAAGCCGTGGCTACCTTGGCAAAAGGCCCATATGGGATAAGGAGGACGCGGAACGTGAAGCAGCGGGTCTCCCAGACCCCTTCGCGAAGTTCACCAACCCCTTGGAGCGTGACTTCATCAGGGCCCACTACAAGTGGAACAAGGAAAAGAAGGTTTTTTACACGGACCAGATCACGAGGAAATTGATTAGAATACTGGTAATTATTCTTTTACCACCTTACATTTAGCTCCTGATCAAGTCGACTACACATTCATAAACAGTTCACGTTCCTTCTGTAGGAGAAGCAACACCAGCTTGCAGCCGAAAGCCCTACTACGCCGATGAGGCCCAAGTGGGACACCCCTCTCAACCGGGCCTTGAACGAACTTAAGGGTCTCCCTTTGGGCCAGCGGCCGCAATATGGACATGTGCACGGCGCCGGAGACGGTGCCACATGGAAGGTGTTTTACAATGAGGGCCCGGAGGCCAAGAAGTAGAAAAAGAAGTTTAGTCAGGCAGACATCGACGAGAAGGTGAAGCTTGCATTCAAGAAAAAAGCAGCTGAGGACACGAAAAAAACAGCTGAGGAGAAAAATGAGTTGCTACAGCAGGCAGTCGATGCAGCTGTACATGCCTGCAGAAATGATTTCACTACTAACTTGATCCCAGCTATCATCAACTGGACGAAGGAAAATCCGGACAAGACGGTAGATGATTTCCCCATGCCCAGTTTCGTTGGGAGCAACTCGGTGAACAACACCACCGCACTATCACCTTCTCATGCAATCGGGCCTGCTCCCGCACCCGCTCATAGCAGCCCGTCCTTAGTCTCTGGCGCGCTAGGCGGGCCTTCGTCTTTGGCTGAGCTCGATGCCCTCACGGTAATTACATGTCGCACCAACATATATCTAGAATATTCCATTTTCGTTGCCTTTCGGATGTTTTACGCTGTAGACATATGTTTGCAGGCCGACGAAACCTCGTGCACCGTACTCTACTTGATCAAAGACCAGAAGGTGGACGTGGGAAAGGGGGTGATAATGAAGCCCTTGGAACTCACGTTCCACGGCCAGCCGATGCCCGGTGGGCACTTAAGGGTTACCTTGTCGAGTGTGAAATCAGGGCACGAGGATTTGCCTCCTCCAGTACGGCTAGGTGGAGAGGACGACGAGACCCCGCTGCGGATTGGAAGCTGCAAGGGTTGGGTGCTGCTATGGCCGAAGAATCTTCTTCGTCTGGAGCCAGCCGAGAGCACACCAATAACCACACATCAACAAGCAGGTATGGACACCACCACCCCGCCTACACAATTACCAGTGCCTGTAGTGCCGGGTGAGAGCGGCGGACGATGTGATGAAGGGGGTCCAATAGTGGCTGATGTAATCGCCCCTGTAGAACAAAGAATGGATGATGAGATGGAGGAGGACCCAATGAGGTTCCTCAATACAGGCGCCTATGACGGTGACTTAGATATGATGAGTCAGCCATATGACGACTCGGGCTATCAGCATGCTGATGAGGATATGGATGATCTGCCCGGGCAGGAACGTCCTAGCAGGGATTGCAAGAAGTCTCTCTTCATGCAATCCTCACAGGACACGCCTGAAGATGCCGCCTCAACACAGGCTCAACTAGCCGGGGGTCGTACAGTGCTTAGCCCGACAACACTGGGGCAGGGGTTAAGGAAGGGTCTGGAAGATCAGCCCAAGAAAAAGGAGAGGAAGAGACCGGGGAAGATAGGCTCAGCTGCCCACAAACAAGCCAGAGCACATAGCAGCCAGACGATGGATTTTTAAGAGCATGTACCCGTCAAAGGTGCGGCCATGGGGGGGGGGGGGGGGGGGGGGGGGGGGGGGGGGGGGGGGGGGGGGGGGGGGGGGGGGGGGGGGGGGGGGGGGGGGGGGGGGGGGGGGGGGGGGGGGGGGGGGGGGGGGGGGGGGGGGGGGGGGGGGGGGGGGGGGGGGGGGGGGGGGGGGGGGGGGGGGGGGGGGGGGGGGGGGGGGGGGGGGGGGGGGGGGGGGGGGGGGGGGGGGGGGGGGGGGGGGGGGGGGGGGGGGGGGGGGGGGGGGGGGGGGGGGGGGGGGGGGGGGGGGGGGGGGGGGGGGGGGGGGGGGGGGGGGGGGGGGGGGGGGGGGGGGGGGGGGGGGGGGGGGGGGGGGGGGGGGGGGGGGGGGGGGGGGGGGGGGGGGGGGGGGGGGGGGGGGGGGGGGGGGGGGGGGGGGGGGGGGGGGGGGGGGGGGGGGGGGGGGGGGGGGGGGGGGGGGGGGGGGGGGGGGGGGGGGGGGGGGGGGGGGGGGGGGGGGGGGGGGGGGGGGGGGGGGGGGGGGGGGGGGGGGGGGGGGGGGGGGGGGGGGGGGGGGGGGGGGGGGGGGGGGGGGGGGGGGGGGGGGGGGGGGGGGGGGGGGGGGGGGGGGGGGGGGGGGGGGGGGGGGGGGGGGGGGGGGGGGGGGGGGGGGGGGGGGGGGGGGGGGGGGGGGGGGGGGGGGGGGGGGGGGGGGGGGGGGGGGGGGGGGGGGGGGGGGGGGGGGGGGGGAGAAGCTAGGGTCCATCCTCGATGATATGGAAGGATGGAACTTCTAGTGATTTATGATGCCGATGATGATGATATGTGTCGGTTGAACTTGTATAGTTTCTGTAGCGATGAAACTTTGTGATGTCCATGGTCCCTGCCGAACTTGCGTAACACTACTTTGTTAGTTTGGGTACGATGACCTGCGTACCTCTAGTTAATTAGTTTGTGTATGATGAAACTGCGCTCATTATTTGTATGTTTACTATATGTTGCATCTAGTTGCTAACCCTTTCTTTTTCGTGTTGCTCAAGTATATTTTGTTGCATATATGATTGTACATTCTCTTGATGAAGATGCATCTCTAACAGGTACCTAGATTCTTGATGGCGAAGAAGCAGTGCTATGTCATGTACAAAGGGAAGGTTCCGGGAGTGTACGACGAGTGGCCTGAGTGTCAGGCGCAAGTGGAGGGGGTCTCAGGCACCAGCCATAAAGGCTTCAAAAGCAGACAAGAAGCAGAAGCTAGTTACTTGAGGTTCACGCTAGCACGAGAGAGGACTCATAACCGTCGCCTCATGTACTGCATAGTTCTGCTATCACTCATAGTGATAGCTCTTCTCGAGTATATCATTGTTTAGATGGATGACGATGTAGTTGCAAGTATTCAAGACTTGTATCGCTATTTTCGAGATGATGATGAGAGACCACTTTGTGTTGGATGATGACATGATTTGATGTATGATTACATTTGTATGTGTATGATATGCTAGAGATTATTGTATAAAGCCCTAAACAAAATTCAGCAGCACAAAATATGGAGCAGAAAAAAATTCAGAAACTAATAACAGTAGCGCGGGGTATGGCTTTAGCAGTTGCGCTCTTTGTGCTAGGGCGCTGCAGCTATTAGCACCAGCGCGTGTTGGAGACGAACGCTACTGCTATCCCTAGATAGCAGTAGCACGGGTCAAACCACGCTACTGATAAGCGTTAGCTGTAGTGCTGTATCAGTAGCGCGGCCACCCATGCTACTGATAAGCATTTGACCCGCACTACTGCTAGGCTTTTCCCTAGTAGTGTTGCATTGGTTTAACACGGCAGGGGCAGGTCCAAGTACTCCCGGAGCACCGGTTATACCCCAATTAACCTCATATGTGCCCGGAAGCTGGGCGGGGGCTCAATCTCACCAGCCAGAGCCGGCCTGGAGGGAGGAGCCGGTTCCAGATCCGCCCCACGTCCAGACACCACCACAGCGTTTCCTGACATCGTCGGGTCACCTCTCTAACCCGGTGGATAATATGGTGCCAGCGGCTACCCACCTTACTGCAATCCCGATCACTGGCGAGTCACCAGTCATCGTGGAAACGCGGAACACCATCAAACTTCTACAAACGGCGATTGCTCAGTAGGAAAATTATTCTTGTAGTCGGCATCGTGTGCATTCCACCCCGTTACCGAGCCGTAGCTACAGCAGGCATGTAGAGTCACCGGCTGTCTCTAGTAGTGAGCGACGCTGTAACCTGCCCCAGGATAACCCGCCCCGTAATGTACGTGGTGATGCCCAAGCAATTGTGGATGAGGCAAGGGCCTGTCAAGAGGCGGAGGCGGCAAACCAGGGGGCTTATCAGCTGCCCCCAGTAATTCTGTCAAATTCAGTGGGAGTCGGGTCGAGCACCAGAACCACTGGAGTGTCGTGTCTAGTGCCGGCTCTGCGTAATGAGCGCATGCCTAAGGATTTCAAGGGTCCTCACAAGATACCCAACTACACGGCGAATCTTGAACCTGTGGGTTGGATTGAGAGCTATGAGCTGGCCATGGATATGTTGGATGTCAGTGATGCGATGTGTGCAAAGTATTTCACTATGATGTTGGAAGGGCCGGCTCGCTAATAGTTGAAGAACCTGCCCCCCAATTCTATCAACACCTGGGCGGAGTTGAAGGAGCGCTTCATCAAGAATTTTCAAGGAACTTGCAAGCAGACGATGACCATTGTTGGTTTGGAGCACTGTGTGCAGCGCGAGGATGAATCGGCCCATCATTGAGCTCGTCGGGTTGCCACCATCATTCATCATCATTCATTCTTCAGACAACATTGGGGCGGCTCAAGCTGTGTTAATCCTGGAGATGAACTACCACTTTCAGCCTCTTAAGAAGAAGTTAGGGTGGCTTAAGCGCAAGTGCCAGGACATGGGCAATCTTATGGATGCCCTTACCAGGTATGCCGACTCAGATGGTACGAAGGATCCCAATTCTGATGAGGATGAATCTGGCAAAGTAAAGAGAAATGGTGGTGGCAAAGGTCAGCAATAGAACGGTTTAGCGCATAATGGTAACAACCCTGGTAATGGTGGGAAGCATAAATACCCCAATGGCAGGTCAGATTTTGTTGCTAACACCAACGCGGGGTATAAAAATCAACGCCGTAATGGCAAACAGCCGTATACCAGTGGAAAGCCCAGGAACTATGAGGAGGCTCTTAATGCACCGTGTCCAAAGCATAGTTACCCTAAGAAGCCATCTTCTCATGCCTGGAAGGATTGTTACATCATGAGGGAATATAGGAACCAGGCGTTTCAACAGAATCCTGGTGGTGGTAATGGGCCGCCCGGCGGGTCAGACTCAGGGGGCATCCCAGGTGCCGGCTTTGACAGCGGCGGTTCAAGTTTTGGTTATCAGAACCAAGGAAACCATGGTGGTCATAATCAGTAGTCTGGTCATGGTAATCAGCAGCAAAATAATCAGTCCGGACATCAGAGTAATCCTAAATAGCTCAGTGGTGGCCAATACCATGTATTCACTACGAGCACCTGCAAGAGGGATCATAAGGTCCTTAAGAGGGTAGTCAATACGGTTGAGCCGGCGGTGCCACAGTATTTGAATTGGTCTGAGCACACGATCACTTGGAGCCGGGCGGATCACCCGCCCCGTGTTGATAATCCGGGTCATCTAGCCCTAGTTGTAGCCTTCAGGTGGATGGTTATAAATTCACTAAGGTGCTCATGGACGGTGGAAGCAGCATCAACATCTTGTACTATGACACCTTTCAGTGAATGAATCTGATCGAGAAGGATCTCAAGCCATCTTCTACAGTGTTTCACGGGGTGGTTCCTGGCAAGTCGGCTTATCCTATAGGGAAGATTGCCCTGGAGGTAGCCTTTGGTGATGAGTATAACTACAGAGTAGAAACTTTGTGGTTTGAGGTGGTCAAAATTAAGAGTCCATATCATGCACTATTCAGACGACCAGCTTATATAGACTTACAGCTTAAGATGCCAGGGCCAAAAGGAATAATCATGGTGCACGGGGATCATAAAGTCACCCTGGAGTGCGAAGAAGGAGATGGTGCTTATGAAGAGATGGCCTGCACTGCGGAGGAGCTCAAGTTCTATAAGGACAATGTTGACCCAGATGATATGACTCCTCTGAAGAAGCCCACTACTGAACAGGACCCTCTGCTCAAATTTAAGTCGGCTGACGATACAAAGCAAGTGGATTTTGTCCCTGGCGACTCTTCTCAATAGTTCAGCATTGGTGCTGGAATGGATCCCAAATAGGAAAGCGCGCTCATCGAGTTCATCCGTGAGAATCGGGACATCTTTGCATGGAAACCTTCTGACATGCCGGGTGTACCGAGAGAATTTGTTGAGCACCATCTAAATGTGGATCCTAAGGTTAAGCCGGTAAGACACTTGCTCCGCCGTTTTAATGAAGAGCGGCATAAGGCTATTGGAGAAGAAGTAGCCTGGCTTTTAGCTGCCGGGTTCATGATTGAAGGTTTTCACCCTCAGTGGTTGGCTAATCCTGTACTTGTGCTCAAGAAAAATGGCACATGACGTATGTGTGTTGATTACAAGGACCTCAACAAGGCATGTCCGGCTGATCCATTTGCTCTCCCTTGTATCAACCAGATTATTGATGCAATGACGGGTTGTGAGAGCCTATATTTCCTGGATGGTTATTCTGGTTATCATCAGATCAAGATGGCGGTTGAGGATCAGGAGAAAACAACTTTTATCACGCCCTTTGGAGCTTTCTGTTACATCTCTATGCCTTTTGGGCTCAAGAGTTCCCAGGCAACTTACCAACACTGTGTTCAGAATTGCTTTCATGGATAGATAGGGCACAATGTTCATGCTTATCTGGACGACATTGTGGTTAAGTCAAGGAAGAAGGAAACCTTGCTTGATGATTTGAAGTAAACTTTTGACAATCTTCGGGTCTACAAGATGATGCTTAACCTGGCCAAGTGTGTTTTTGGTGTGCCTGTAGGCAAATTGCTAGGTTTTCTGGTTTCAGAGCGGGGCATCGAGGCTAACCTAGAGAAGATCAAGGCTATCACCTCTCTGTCTAAGCCGGCCTGTATCAATGATGTTCAGTGCCTGGTGGGTCGTCTTACAGCCCTGAGCTGGTTTATAAGCCGCCTAGGTGAGAAGTCGATTCCTCTGTATCAGTTGATGAAAAAGACTGATCACTTTGTCTGAAGTGATGCTGCTAATGAGGCCTTTGAGGTGCTCAAAAGGCAGTTGGCTGAGCCGCCTGTCTTGGCTGCTCCAATTGACAAAGAGCCTATGCTCCTGTACGTGGCGGCTAATAATAAAGTTGTCAGCATTGTAGTTGTCGTTGAGTGCAAGGAGGTAGGGAAAGAGTACCCAGTCCAGCGGCCAGTTTATTATGTCAGTGAGGTGTTAACAGAGTCCAAGCAATGGTACCCACATTGGCAGAAGCTAGTGTTTGGAGTGTTCATGGTGAGTCACAAGTTAAAACATTATTTCCTTAGACATCCAATCACTGTGGTTAGTTCAACCGCTCTGGGAGATATCATACAAAATAGAGAGGCTACAGGCCGGGTTGCTAAGTGGGCAATTGAGCTTGGGCCACATCATCTGAAATATGTGCCCAGGACTACCATCAAATCTCAGGCTCTGGTGGATTTCATTAATGATTGGACAGAGTTGCAAGCACCTGAGGAGAGGCCAGATAACACATACTGGACGATACACTTTGATGGTTCCAGACAATTGGAAGGCTCGGGGGCTGGAGTTATTTTATCTTCCCCGCAAGGTGACAAGTTCTGTTATGTGTTGAGGCTTATGTTTCCCTGTACTAACAATGTAGCTGAGTATGAATCTTTGCTACACGGGCTCCGCATGGCCAATGAAATGAACTTGAGCTGGGTTAGATGCCTGGGCGACTCAGATCTCATTGCACAGCAGGTTTTAGGGAAGTGGGATTCTAATGACCCGCTCATGGCGGCTTATCGTCAAGCAGTGACCAATGTTGCTGGTCACTTTAAAGGATAGCAAGTGGATCACATCGACCGGTGGCTTAATGAGGCGACTGATGCTTTATCACGGCTAGGATCTCAGCGTAAGCCGGTTCCCCCTAATGTGTTCCTTGATGTGCTACATAACCCTTCTGTTAAGTTGCCTTCAGAAGAGGATCTGGTTATTCCTGATCCGGAGGGGCCGCTTGTGGCGGCTCTCCGTGCTACTCCAGATTGGACGCGGCCTTATCTACCTTATTTGACTCAAGATGAACTTCCAGAGGAAGAGATATTTGCTCGACAGATCATCCGGCGGTCCAGGTCTATGACTATCATCAATGGCAAGTTACACAGATGCAGTGTGACTAGCGTCTTTCAGCGCTGTGTTTCCCCTGAGGAAGGGCGAGAAATTTTGCAAGAGATACATGCCGGAGACTATGGTCATCATGCCGGGTCAAGATCCTTAGTGGCCAAGGCTTTCAGACATGGTTATTTCTGGTTAACTGCCCATGCTGATGCAGAGGACATTATTCGCAAGTGTGATGGCTGCCAGAAGTTTGCCAGACAGGCTGATGTGCTGGCTCAGGAGTTGCGAATGATCCCAATAACCTGGCCGTTCGCGGTCTGGGGGCTTGATATGGTTGGGGCGTTTAAAAAGTCTAAAGACAAAAAGACTCACCTTTTGGTTGCGGTTGATAAGTTCACCAAGTGGGTTGAGGCAGAGCCGGACAACAATTGTGAGGCGGTGACTGCAGTTCAGTTCATGAAAAAGCTGATCTTCCGCTTCAGTTATCCTCATAGTATCATCACTGATAATGGGACGAATCTGTCTAAAGGTGCTATGAAAGAATTCCATCAGAAGGAACACATCTGACTTGATGTGTCATCTGTGGCTCATCCACAGTCTAATGGCCAGGCCAAGCGTGCTAACCAGGAGATTTTACGGGGAATCAAGCCTCGACTCATGGTTCCTTTGGAGCGTACTCCCGGTTGTTGGGTTGAAGAGCTCCCTGCTGTGCTTTGGAGCATACGGACTACCCCCAATAGATCAACAGGCTATACGCTATTCTTCATGGTTTATGGTGCAAAGGCAGTTCTTCCAAGCGATATCCATCATGACTCACCCCGTGTGGCGGCTTACGTCGAAGCAGATAATGAGGCGGCTCAACAAGATGCTCTGGATGCTTTGGACGAGGAACGTGATCTCGCGGCGGCTCGTTCAATAATTTATCAGCCAGATCTATGTCGCTATCACAGTCATAGAGTTCGGAGCCGCATGTTCCAGGAGGGCAACTTAGTGCTCCGTTTGATTCAAGATCAGACATGCATGATAAGCTTTCACCTCCTTGGGAAGGGCCTTTTGTGGTTAGCAAAAACTTCAACAACGGATCATATTATCTTGATATACGTGAGCACAATAAGTCACGTACCTCTGAAGCGGAGATCAACAGACCTTGGAATATTGCTCATCTTCGGCCTTACTACACTTGAGCCACCGGCTCCAATCATTGTACATACATATCCTGTATATATCTTTTATGATCAAATATAATAAAGCCGGCATCCCCGAAACTCGGGGCCTCTGTCGTTTCATCTCATATATTGTGCACAAGTCTTTTATTTGTTGATCATAGGTCACTTGGGGGCTTCCAACTCATCGAGTTTAGCTTTATCACCCTCTTGACCCAGCAAAAACGCCATAATATACTGGTTAAACCTGCCTGTCTGCATGATGCTACTTCAAAAAGGTGACCCGCCGTACTCTTGACAGTCAATCTTTATGACCCTGAACTTGTCAAGGTTAAAACGGCGGCTTAAGTCACGTGAGAGCTGGCTTTTAGAAAGCAAGGATAAACCAGGGCTATCATGCCAGCTTCATTGAAGCAAGACTTGAGCCTCGAAAGCTGACTTATAATAAATTCATTACATATATGTTGTTATTATTCTTCTATTTTCACAGGAGATTTTTGGTCATTAATCACCTTCATGCAATGACTATAAGTCTCCGGGTCAAAAGATGTCCGGGTGGCTTGTGATCAGTATTGAGCCTTTTACGACCAAGAGTCACCGGGTTATAAACTTGCCATTATCTTTTCAGAAATTTATTATGACTTTAAGTCATCGGTACATAACCCGCCGGATTATTTCACACCAATTATAGCCTGGTGGAATTTTTTGCAGATGTTAGAAGAATATGCCTTTACAGGTTGCTGCAGGTGACTTATCAAACACAAACACAAGCAGTGGTTGTATGTTATTCAAACATAAGATGCCCAAGGAGGGGCAAATAGGCACGCATTGATCAAAAAAATTCCAACCATAACGCAGATAATTATTTGTAGGAAGGTTAAATGTGCACAAAGGCACGACAAGAGCAACCAAGTGTTTCAGCTACGCCTATTACATGGCTACAGTTGAGCCCAGAAATATTCAAAGTTTTTTCGCATAGTATAAACTACTCTTGCAAGCCGGCTTCTGCGTCGTCCGGGTTGGCCTCCTGATGATCTCCCGCCGTTGATGACTACGGGTTATCTTGCGCCGGGTCTTCTACATCTTGGATCTGAAGGTTGTCCAGATCCCAGTTGATACCCGTTAAAGCTTGGAAGATGGCTTCATCATTCAAGATAGGGGATGGGTCAACATCAGGGGCAAAAATGTGCTTACGCCTTTGAGGAGTCAAGTCCATAGGTTCAAACATTGGAGGTTGAACTCGTGCGTTGTTGCCGTCATAAGCTGCCTAATATTTCTTCAGGTCCGCATCTTCCACAAGTTGACTCGCCAGCACTTGAGTATTTTTCATACAAAGGGCATAGTTAGTGGGTGAAAATTATGTCCCGTCATCTTTGTATTGAGGAAAACCGCCAGCCATCTCTTAAGGATCTAACTCGAGGACATATGCAATGGCCCGGCTCAAGGACATCATGGCACCAGTTCGGGCGGCTGACCTCTTTATTTCTTTAATTTGCTTTGGAATGGTGGAAGGCGCTTCAGTACGTCTTTGATGAACTATACCGACTCTCTTTCGCCCATGACGGCTCTGATGGTGAAAAGACTTCTAGCATATAATTGTTCTGCTAAGGAATAGACACCCTTCAGCTTCATTACGCTGTTGTCTGGGAGGTTGCGAGTTTTGTTGCCTGCAAGCAGTGACAGTGAATAAGTCGCCAGGCGAGTTATCTTCATGAAAGTTATCTGGTGAAATATTAGTTCATAAGATGGCTTACCAAATATGGCCTGGGCCATGTGGGCGATATGTCATCTTAACCCAGCTAGTTCTTCAGCAACTGGTGTCAATTGGCCTTCGGCGTCTTCTGCGCGCTTGAGGAGGGCGGCTTTCTCAGTCTCAAAGGACTGGTTTTCTTTTTCAAAGCCTGCCTTAATTTTCTCTAGCTCTTCTAACGAAGACTGCAGGCTTGATTCAGCCATGGCTCGTAGAGCTTGTTCAGATTCCGGAGTTTTTGATAAGCCGGTCAATTTTAACTCGGTCAAGCTCAAAGCTTCTTGCACATTGAATAAGATGGGTTAACAGATACTGCTAAAGTCCCAACCATCTTGCAAGCAACATACTTGGCACTTGGGGGCTAATGCATGTCATTTTTCTTTTACTTGAGAAGATCCGACTCAGTTCATAAAAATAAGTCGGCCCTTGGGGGCTACAGGTCAAATTTTTCAAAAAGATATCTATATTTGAAAGACCCGGTTCATCTCATGAAGATAAGCCGGCCCTTGGGGGCTACCTGATGTTTCTTTTTAACAAGACATATTTGAAGAACCGGCTTATCCTTGAAAGGATAACCCGGTCCTTGGGGGCTACCTTACCAAGATTTTCAGATTTTGATCTAAGTCTTAAACACACTCAAGTCTTCATATATTTAAGACTTGGGGGCTACATGAGGGTGTAAGTAAGGATGGCGATCTGGTTAAGCTTACCTCATACTTCCTTTTCATCATGTTGACAATACTGGCTTCCAGCTCCTGGCTCATGGAAAGGCGGCTTAGACAGCCGGCGTTTAGCTCGTCAGCGCTGAAATCTTCATAGCTGGGCAGTTCAAGTTTGGATTTTTCCCTTTTCAGACAAGGGCGCTTCTTCTTTGGCTATAGGCTTGGCCAACACATTAGAAACTTCTGGAGGCTTATAAGCTGCCCCTGTAATGGTAACTTCATCATCATTCTTCTCAGGAAGAATGTCTTCAGCCGCCTTGGCGGGACTTGAGGCTGGGATAGAACCTGGCGGGTTAAGATTAGATGCCGGGTTCGTCTCAACATCTGTCACCTTAGTGTCAGCTGGTTCACTTGGCTGTGGCGGGTTAACTTGGCCATCATGATGGTCTTCGGGAGTTTCAAATGTGGGCCTCAAGGGGTACCAAGGTCTGATCTTCCGACTCAGGAATTTCATGAGTTGTTGATGACTCGCCAACCTTTCGTTTCTTGGCTTTAGCTTTGGCTCTACAAAGTAAGATAGCATGAGAAAGTACATGCGAGGCTGAGAAAGTTTAAGCAATATGGGATATTAAAACTTACCCTTGGTTAATAACGAAGGGCGGCAGCTTGGAAGCAGTTGACTCGCCAGATGATGGAGATGACTCCTGGTAATTTGAATCAGAAGAATTAAGAGGTTGTCTGATAAGGCCAGCTTTTGGAAGAGAAGAGGTTGGGCTGTGAGGCACCTCATTACGTCATTTTCTGGCGGTTGGTTCATGAGATAAGCCGGTCAGCAGCTCTCCAGAGCCACTCTGGGTTTGGCGCCTTGACTCAAACTGAGTTTTCTTCAAAATAAAGTTTGGGTCTAAATAAGCATCCAGATGAGAAAAACTTACTTTTCAAACAACCTGCCTAGTGCGCCTGCAAGGCAAGGATTCTGAGACGGAAGAGATGGAAATTACCTCAGTGTCATCGGTCCGGCTTGTTACAGCATCACCCTGGGAATAAGAGACATCAGCAAGTTCAATAAAGAGACGACCAAGGGAGTCAAGTTCTACCTCTGATGGAACATCAGCTAGTGGTGACTAGCCCCTAGCTGCCGGCTCATTGACAGCTGCCTTGTTCTTCTTATTTGATACAGTTTTAGTTTTGGTCGCTTGGGCTTTCTTCCTCTTCCAAAATGGAGAGTCGGCCTGCATAATTAAACAAAGTTAACAGGTGGGATTTGTCAAGGTAATGATTCATAAGCCAAACAAATAACTACGCATACACTCACTGGAGGTGCCAGGTTGAGACTACAGAAAGGAGTCAGCCCTGTCTTATTGCAAGCATCTTGAGGCTCTTTGAGTAATTTCTTCACAATTTTGTTTATTTCATTAGCGCCCAAGTCAATGTTATTGTATCGCTGCGCGTTATTTGGGCTGCCAAAATAATTGCACATCAAGCTGCGACGGCAACTCAATGGCAGAATCCTCCAAGCAACCCAACATCTAGATCAACCCTAGTTAAGCCATTGGCTAGCAAGGCCCTAAGTTTTGAATATACAGGGGCGGTTTGAGCATGCTCTTCTGGAATAACTCAGCATTGGAGGACAAAATCCATTGGAAGCCGGTTAGGCCTATAACCCGGCAGGGGATTTTCACCAGCTGAAGTTGTGTTCCTACAATAGAACCAAGTCTTAATCCATCCTTTAGGATGACTTGGCAAGGTGGCTGGAGGAAAAGAACCATCTCTTCGCCGTTGAATTAAGACTCCGCCAAGTTCTAGACTGGGGCCATCAGCAAATTCTGTTTGGCGGTTGATATAGAAGAATTCCTTGAAAAGGGGAATAGTGGGTTCCATTTGCAGAAATACCTCGCAGAAGACTTGAAACTGGCACAACTTTGATATGGAGTTTGGAGCGAGATCTTGAGGATGAAGGTTGAAGAAGTTTAGGAAGTCCTGGAAGAATTTCAAGCTGGGTGGAGAAAAGCCTGTCATGAGATGGTCTAGAAAGATCACAACTTCTCCTTCGCCGGGTTGAGGGATATCATCTCCTTGGGCGGCTCACCAGCCAATCTCGTCTTGAGCCGGCAGAAGGCCTTGGGCCACATAATCCTGGATCACGAGCTGGGAGACTTGGGAAGGCACCCAGTTACAGATGGTGGTGGTTTTTGACATGCTGAGTCACCGAAGACTAAAAGTTGTAGAAGTATAAATGGCGGGTCATTTATGAAATAATGATTCGCCTAAATAAAGCTATGTGATCAAGCGGCAATGCATTAACAGATATGATTAAGGTGGCTCAATTATTAATAACAAGCAAGTTGCCCAATGATTGAGCCGACATCTAAGCAGAACAATTCCTAGTCATGGCGGGTTACAATTACAATGACGAGCCGGTACATATAAGGGTGACTTATAAAGATTGAAGACTTCTAAGTTTTTACTAAGTGTGGCACCAACAGGTTTCTACCGAAGCAGCTACAATTATGGATAGACAGACCGCTCGAAAAGGGAAATAATTCCTAAACCTAAAAATGAAGTATGGAAGCAGTGGCAGGCTGACCAACGGATTCCTAAGGATATCTAGGCGTTTCAGATGAAAAATGGTACCGCTATTCACGCCGCTATATTTCTACCAGAAAGCTCAATAAAACTACATCTATGCTAGCAATGTTGGTGAAGGGGTGTTTAACTCCAATGAACTCCGACAAAACTGCTACGGAAGAAGTATAGATCTAAGAAGGAAAGGGATAGCACACCTGATGATGGAGGAGGACCGCGGAGATGTCGGACTAAGCTCCAGCGGAAATCGAATGGTGTCACGGTCCTAGATGAGTTCGCCGGTGGCGGACGAACGAAGGCAGCGGCATGGCCGAATGGCTTCGACTCGAGGAAGAAGAAGAAGAGGCAACTGGGGGCGAGGTAAAAGATGAAAAGAGGGGGCTCCCATGTCTATTTATAAGATAAAGGACCGAAGAATAAATGGCAGGTGCGAAACACGAGGGGGCACAGTAACTTTTGGAGCCCAAGACGCCTCGATTTTCGGGATAAATGGATATGCATAAAGATTTGTTGTGATGTCAGCATGGTTTTCGGATTTCCGGCGGGTGATGTCATAAAAAAGAGAGCAAGAAAAATAAAAAGTCTGGGAGTGTCATCAGTCGGCATTTCATAACCCGGACATGATGCACGTATGACCAGAAGACAAGCCGCCGGATCAAGACAAGGAAGATTGACATGAATAAATTCAAATCAATCTAGGGGCTAATGTTGGGGATATAACCCCACGATATAACCAGTTGTAATGGGCCGGGTTATCCAGGTGGCGGCTCATGAGCAAGACTCAAGGTGGGCTGTGCCGCGGAGGGACGCGACCAGCAGGGTGGCTCATCAAGCAGGCCGGCTCACGGCCCAGTACCGAAGACAATGACTCCAGGCCCAAAAGCGTAAGCCGCCTGGAGGCTTTCTTACTTAGGAAGCAAGACAATAGAAACATACTTGGTCACGGATCATAGTACGACCCAGACTCTTGTAAGCTCAGGGCCTCGACCTGTATATAAAGGTGAGCCCCTGAGGCAGAAAGACTTAAGTTACAATCGATCAATAGCTAGGTCAAGAGAATCTGCTCCCTTGTAATTTATCTCCCAGTAATAAGCAAACAAGCATGAAGTAGGCTATTACCTCGATCACGAGGGGCCGAACCTGAGTAATCCATGTCTCTCGATTCCGATCAACCCCGACAAGCTAATCACCAAATTGTGATGGCCTCATGTCTAAGTCCTCACACTAGGACATCTGCCGTGACAAAACCATGACATAGTGTTTAATTCTTTGTCCATTGACCACCTTCGGATTAGTGCCTTCAGCATTATTGATCTTGATAGCTCCAGAGCGATAAAATTCTTCGATGATATATGGTCCTTCCCATTTGGAAAGAAGTTTTCCTGCAAAAGATCTAAAATGAGAATTGTACAATAGAACATATTCACCAACTTTGAATTCCCGCTTTTGGATTCTTTTGTCATGCCATCTTTTGACTTTTTCTTTGAATAGTTTGGCATTTTCATAGGCTTGGGTTCTCCATTCATCTAGTGAGCTAATATCAAATAACCTCTTTTCAACGGCAAGTTTGAAGTCATAGTTGAGTTCTTTAATTGCCCAGTATGCTTTATGTTCTAACTAGAGGAGGCAAGTGACAAGCTTTTCCATAAACCATTTTGTATGGAGACATACCCATATGATTTTTATAAGCTATTCTATAGGCCCAAAGTGCATCATCAAGTTTCTTAGACCAATTCTTTTGGGACCTATTGACAATTTTTTGTAATATTAACTTTATTTCTCTATTGCTAAGTTCAACTTGTCCACTAGATTGAGGATGATAGGGTGATGCAATTCTATGGTTGACATCATATTTAGCAAGCAATTTACGGAAAGCGCCATGAATAAAATGTGAACCACCATCGGTCATTAAATATCTAGGGGCTCCAAACCCCGGGAAGATAATTTTGTTAAGCATTTTAATGGAGGTGTTATGATCAGCACTACTAGTTGGAATAGCTTCTACCCACTTAGTGACATAGTCAACAGCAACCAAAATATGTGTATACCCATTAGAGGAAGGAAAATATCCCATACAATCAAAGCCCCAAACATCAAATGGTTCAATAACAAGTGAATAATTCATAGGCATTTCCTGACGACTACCAATATTACCAATTCTTTGACATTTATCACAAGATAAGACAAACTTACGAGCATCCTTAAAAAGAGTAGGCCAATAAAAACAAGATTGTAATACCTTGTGTGCAGTTCTATCTCCGGCATGATGCCCTTCGTAGGCTTCGGAGTGACATTTCTGTAAGATTTGTTCCTCTTCATGCTCAGGTATACAACGCCTAATAATACCATCTACTCCTTCTTTATATAGATGTGGGTCATCCCAAAATTAATATCTTAAATCATAGAAGAATTTTTTCTTTTGTTGGTATGTAAAACTAGGTGGTATAAATTTAGCAACAATATAATTAGCATAATCAGCATACCAAGGAGTATTATGAGAAGCATTTATGACAGCTAGTTGTACATCAGGGAAGCTATCATCAATAGGTAGTGGGTCATCAAGAATATTTTCTAACCTAGACAAGTTATCAACTACGGGATTCTCAGCTCCCTTCCTATTAGTAATATGCAAGTCAAACTCTTATAACAAAAGAACCCACCTAATGAGTCTAGGTTTAGCATCTTTCTTTTCCATAAGGTATTTAATAGCAGCATGATCGGTGTGAACAATTACTTTAGAATCAACAATGTAAGATCTGAATTTATCACAAGCAAACACAACTGCTAAAAATTCTTTTTCAGTAGTAGCATAATTTCTTTGAGCACTATCTAGAGTTTTCCTAGTATAATGAATAACGGAAATTCAATTTGGCTCCTGGGTGCATTTGCACCCGGGGCCATTTTTGATCTTTTCAAATGTCAAAAAAATTGAGACAAATTTTTTTTGTGATCTTTGTCACATACAAATGCTACCTGTAAATTTTGAGACAAGAAAGTTAAGCATTTTGGCCTGCGCAAAAAAACAAATCAAAGACCAAATGTCACCCCAAAATGTCACCCAAAATTTGTTTTTTTCACCGACGAAACACCGCTGCTCCATTCCACATGAAATTTGTCAAGCATGTTTGCTACACCAACATGATCATCTACAAATTTTTTCAGAATTTTTTGAAAACATTAAAATTGTTTTTTCAGGGTACTGTTCATCCGGGTGCAAATGCACCCGGGAGCCAAAACGCCTCCCCCAATGAATAACATTTAATTTCTTATCAACTCTTTGTCCTAGAACAGGACCAACAACATAATCACTAGCATCACACATAATTTCAAAAGGTAAGTTCCAATTAGGTGGTTGAACAATAGGTGTAGAAGTTAAGGCTTTCTTAAGTGTTTGAAAGGCTTCTACACAATCATCATGAAAAAAATTGAACATCTTTTTTGCAAAAGATTGGTAAGATGCCTAGAAATTTTAGAGAAGTCTTTAATAAACCTCCTATAGGAACCAGCATGACCAAGGAAACTACCAATACCTTTAATATCTTTAGGACATGGCATTTTCTCAATTGCATCAACTTTAGCTTTATCCACCTCAATACCTCATTCAGAAATTTTATGCCCTAAGAAAATACCTTCATTCACCATAAAGTGGCACTTCTCCCAATTCAAGACAGGATTAGTTTGCTCACATCTCTGCAAAACTCGATCGAGGTTGCTTAAGCAATCATCAAAAGAAGTTCCGTAAACGGAAAAATCATCCATGAAAACCTCAACAATCTTTTCACAATAGTCAGAGGATATAGCAGTCATACATCTTTGAAAGGTAGCAGGTGCATTACATAAACCAAAAGGCCTACGTCTATAAGCATTGATACGTCCATTTTGCATCATGTTTTTCTACTGTTATTTATGATGTTTTTATGCATAATAATGCTTTTTGGAGTAATTCTAATGCATTTTCTCTCATAATATGCAAGGTACACGCAAAGAGGGAGAATTCCGGCAGCTGGAAATCTGGACCTGGAAAAGCTATGTCAGGCCACCTATTCTGCACAACTCCAAACAAGCTGAAACTTTACGAAGATTTTTTATGGAATATTTGAAGAATATTGGAGCAAATAAGTACCAGAGGGGGCCCACCAGGTGGGCACAACCCACCTGGGCGTGCCAGGTGTGACGCCCCGGCCCGATCATGCACTAAATCATACACGCAAATGCACACGATCAAGCCTAAGGACTCACGGGAAGATATCACAACACAACTCTAAAACATAAATAAGTCAAACAAGCTTTATATTACAAGCCAGGGGCCTCGAATACATAAGCTTGCATACAAGCATCAGCGAAAGCATCAGATATCTGAGTATAGATATAACAGAGTTACAGATAGGCCTTAGAAAGGCGGGGCAAAAGAAAACACTACGATCGAAAGGTGCAGGCCTCCTGCCTGGGACCCTCCGAACCTACTCCTGGTCGTCAGCCAACTCGTAGTAGTATCCACCCTCGGGGTGGTAGTAGCGATCGTCGGCGGGGGCAGCTGTCTCAGGGGCTCCGTCATCTGGTTGCATCAAATGATATGGGGGAAAAAGAAAGCAAAGCAACCATGAGTACTCATCCGAAGTACTCAGCAAGCAAGGATCTACACTACATATGCAACATTATCAAAGAACGACTGTATATGTGGACTGGGCTGCAGAAATGCCAGAATAGAGAGAAGGCCTAGTCCTATCGAAGACTAGCATCTTCAGAGGTCTTGCAACAATAGAAGAGAGTAGATAGCACGGTATAAAGTAGTAGTAATGTTATCAACCTCACCCAGAGATCCTTTCTCGACTCCCTGCGAGAAAGCAATCCCAGAGCCATACAGTCATCAACCTCATCCTGAGATCCCTTCTCGACTCCCTATGAGAAGCAATCCCAGAGCCATAGTATCCAGGTCTCATCTCAAGTTCTAGTTGTATCGATCGGGATACAACTCCGAGTGTCCTTTACCATAGGACCGGCTATCGATAGAAATGTTCTTCCCTGCAGGGGTGCACCAACTTACCCACCACGCTCGCTTAACTCCGACCGGACACACTTTTCTAGGTCATGCCCGACCTCGGCCAAACGATACATCGCAACCCTACCTAGAGCTCAGCAGAGAGGTCCCCGACGGTCTATATCCTAAGTGCTCAGGGGTCATGGGCCATCGCCCTGTGCACTCCGGGTCGTTGCGAGCAGGGCGAACCAGGCTCCACCACTGCAGGATGGTGCCGGCCCAGCCGTGCTGCGATGCTAAACTGGACGTCTGACAAAGCCTTCGGCTGATGCTATGATGCAGAACCCATACTATGCCCACGTGATGGTTAGTGCTATCAGGCCAGAGGCCTGCTCAGATCAAATATCCAAATCGTAGTGGACTAGGGGCTTGCGAAAATGAGCAGAGACTCATGATCGATGTGACCCTGTCACCCCGTCTTGAGGACTTGTGGCAAGGGCCAAGAATGCCTGGCCACACCTCGTATTCATCACTCGGGCACCATCCAGGCAACCCATCTTCACATCACACGTGGGTACCCCTCAGGGTCGACCCGCCTTTCCAAGTAACAAATAGTACAGTCCAAGTATCCGTGTGTCCATAACATCAAGGGAATCCGAGGTGTCACCCTCGTTGGATTCCTACTCGATGTATCTGTCAAGGTGAACTCGGAGGAACCACCCTCGATGGGTTCACACTTGAGGTGTTGCACGACAGCGTCGTTATCGGGAGTGGAGAAGGAGGAATCACCCTCGATGACCACGACCGAATAGCTACTCTACAGAGTTAACATCAGAAGTGCTACAAGAGGTTTCACCCTCGGCACTTGATAGTAACGCTGCAGTGTCGTTACAACTAAAAGGGGGGTGATGTGCGGTGCCGGGGCCTGGTCTTCAATCCCGTTGATCGGGTCTTCTGATAATCCAGCGGGGCAGTCGGGACAAGTGGGGTCACTGATAGGTCTCTAACCAGCCTATACTAGATAGTTTAGGATAAGCAGGTAAGGTTTCAATAGCAGGTTACAATAAATAGGCTATGCATCAAAATAGGTAAAGCAGTAGCAGCAGCAATTCTAATGCAAGCATGAGAGAGAAAGAATGGGCGATATCGGTATGCTCAAGGGGGGTGCTTGCCTGGTTGCTCGGCGGCAAGGGCAAGGTTGTCAACGGTGTCGTCTGGCTCCTGAGCTGCGTCGGTCTCGGGGATGACATCGGTGCCGGGGTCTAGCGAGAGGGCAGAGGGGGAGGAAACAAATAAATACACGGTGAACACAGGCAGCACAGAGCAGGCTAAGCTAACATGCAGTGTAGGGTTGCCTAAAGACATATCTAAGTCATTTAGTTATTTTAGGAATTTGTTTGGATTTATTTTATACAAGCCAATCACTACTCAATTATCGAAAACAGGCAAAAAGTTCCATGTTCATCTAGCTAGGGGCATCTAACGGGAATATGGAGGGCATATCCAGATTCGTATCGAAATTCTGAGCAAGTTTCATGTATAAATTATTTTCATCGGAGTTACGGATTAAAAGATATAATTTTCTAAAGTTTAAATGATTTTCTAAATTTTAATTACTTATTTAAATTCAAATTATCCAGAATAGTGAAAGTGACATCAGCATGACCTCAAGATGACATCAGCAGGTCAACTCTGGTTGACCAGAGTCAAACCTGACAGGTGGGTCCAGTGGGACCCACATGTCAGTGGCTCAGTTAATTAAACAGAGTCAGATTAAGTTAATTAAGTTAATTAGTGGGTGGGACCTACTGGTCAGTGGGTTATTAGTGTTTTAATTAAACAATTTAACTAATCAACCAAATATTTATTTAATAAAATCATTTCAAACGGCAGGACCCACATGTCATAGACACAGGGCCCACCCCGTCAGCGTTGACCCTGGTCAACTAGGGCCAGGGGGCCCACGGGCAGTGACACTGGGACTGGGGCCCGCGTGCCACGTCAGAGCCGGCCGCCGGAGTTGCTCCGGCGAGCCCGAAAGCGGTGGAGCGGCACGGGAAAGCTGCGGGATTCGTCCATACCGCACCATTTTAGGCGCGGCCGGGCTCGTTCGAACGGCAAGACGACAGCGGAGCGATCTATGATGGTGGCGGAGGCTGCGGTGGCCGGAGCCGAGCGCATCGAGCTCATCGGCGGAGAGGTCCTTCGGGCGAGGTACGGGAATGGGGCTACGGGGCACAAAGCGAGCTGCGCGAAAAGCCTACGGTGCCTACTCGATGCGAGAAGCGGAACGGTGGCACGCAAGGGACCAAAAGGTCACTGTGGCCATGCCGGCGATGAGGCTAGGTGGCGGCGCGTTCGGGTGAGCGTGAAACGGGCGCTACAGGCGATCAGAGGAGGCAGGGGAGGGCGCATCCAGCGCAGAGGCTCACCGGGGGAGCGTGGGGTCTGGGCAGAGGACTCGGGGAGGACCGGCGTCGTAGATCAACGGCAAGGACGATGCGGTGGCTGAGCCGGAGAAGAAGAAGAAGAAAGCGGCGACGCGAGTGGCTCCGGGGCTCGATCCAGCGGTGTAGTGGAAGCAGAGGACCACGGCGGAGCTGTTGGACTTGCCGGGGCGACGAACGGATGATGGTGGCCACGGCTACGGCGATCGACGGTGACGGGGGCGCTCGGGCATCTCGAACAGAGGCGAGGAAGGTGACGAGAGGGGGATTGTGGGTGCGCTAGGGTTCGAGGGAGGGGGTGCTTGCCCCTTATCCACCAGGCGACGCAGGCGCGCGCTGTCGAGTGAGGAGAGGGGGGCCTGGCTGCGGATGCGCGTGCGTGGGGTGTTCGACAGCAGCGCAGTGAGCAGTGCGGGAGGAGGGGGACAGCGCTGCGCGGGCTGGGCCGGGCACTGTGGCCACTTAGGCCCAGTGCTGTGGGCCTTTTTCCTTTTTTTATTTCTTTTCTGTTTTCTCTTTTTAGTTTCTGTTTTAGCTTTTGTTTTTATTTCAAACACTTTTGTAAAATATGGAACTGGCCCATATAATATCAGTGCATTATCAGTCACTGCTAGAAATTGGTTTGGTGTCCACATCTTTTTATTTGGATTTTTGTTAATTGAAAAAGGATTAAATAGTGCTGTTTTGCAGCTGTTCCTTGTTGCTGGAGTCCTTCTACAATTCCAATAAATGTTGCAATCATTTTTATAAATGCTTTGGGAATATTTGCAACATGATGCACATTTTTGTTTTCAAATTTGAACAACTTTTATTTTCCACTTAAATTTTAATTGGAGTTTGAACTAGGAGCTAGGAAAGCACTATGATGCAAATGATGATTAGGCACTGTTAATTATGCTGACTTGTTATTATTAAAAATGATTACTGTGGCTAATGACATGGGGTGTCACACCAGGGAGCCCAGGCGCGCCCTGGTGGGTTGTGCTCACCCAGGCCCACCTCCGGTGCCCATCTTCTGGTATATAAGTCATTTTTACCTAGAAAAAATAAGGAGAGGACTTTCGGTATGGAGCGCCGCCGTCTCGAGGCGGAACTTGAGCAGGAGCACTTTTGCCCTCCGGCGGAGCG
Source organism: Thinopyrum obtusiflorum (assembly GCA_036873465.1). Taxonomy (NCBI): domain Eukaryota; kingdom Viridiplantae; phylum Streptophyta; class Magnoliopsida; order Poales; family Poaceae; genus Thinopyrum; species Thinopyrum obtusiflorum. Next base: position 37,339 of record JAAAWM010011089.1, read on the forward strand.
ATTCTGCCGGGGGAACTTCCCTCCCGGAGGGGGAAATCATCGTCATCATCATCACCAACAACTCTCCCATCTTGGGGAGGGAAATCTCCATCAACATCTTCAACAGCACCATCTCATCTCAAACCCTAGTTCATCTCTTGTGTTCAATTTTGTTACCGGAACTATAGATTGGTACTTGAGGGTGACTAGTAGTGTTGATTACATCTTGTAGTTGATTACTATATGGTTTATTTGGTGGAAGATTATATGTTCAGATCCAATATGCTATTTAATACCCCTCTGATCTTAAGCATGTTTATCACTTGTGAGTAGTTACTTTTGTTCTTGAGGTCATGGGAGAAATCATGTTGCAAGTAATCATGTGAACTTGATATGTGTTCGATATTTTGATAGTATGTATGTTGTGATTCCCTTAGTGGTGTCATGTGAACATCAGTTTGGGCCTAAGGGAATGCATTGTGGAGTATTTGGGCCTAAGGGAATGCATTGTGGAGTAGTAAGTAGATGATGGGTTGCGAGAGTGACAGAAGCTTAAACCCCAGTTTATGCGCTATTCCGTAAGGGACCGATTGGATCCAAAAGTTTAATGCCATGGTTAGAATTTATTCTTAATACTTTTCTTGTAGTTGCGGATGCTTACGAGAGGGTTAATCATAAGTAGGAGGCTTGTTCAAGTAAGAACAGCACCTAAGCACCGGTCCACCCACATATCAAATTATCAAAGTAGCGAACACGAATCAAATCAACATGGTGAAAGTGACTAGATGAAATTCCCGTGTACCCTCAAGAACGCTTTGCTTATTATAAGAGACTGTTTTGGCCTATCCTTTGCCTCAAAAGGATTGGGCTACCTTGCTGCACTTTTGTTACTACTATCGTTACTTGCTCGTTACAAATTATCTTGCTATCAAACTACTCTATTACTTACAATTTCAGCACTTGCAGACATCACCTTGCTGAAAACCATTTGTCATTTCCTTCTGCTCCTCGTTGGGTTCGACACTCTTACTTATCGAAAAGAGCTATAATTGATCCCCTATACTTGTGGGTCATCAAGGCTATTTTATGGCGCCGTTGCCGGGGAGTGAAGCGCCTTTGGTAAGTGGAATTAGGTAAGGAAACATTTATATAGTGTGCTGAAATTTATTGTTACTTGTTACTATGGAAAACAATCCTTTGAGGGGTTTGTTCGGGGTATCTTCACCTCGACCGGAACCACAATTAGCTACTCCTCAACCTACTGCACCTACTGAAAATATTGAATATGATATTCCTTCAGGTATGATAGAACAACTGCTAGCTAATCCTTATGCAGGAGATGGAACCGAACATCCTGATATGCACTTGATATATGTGGAACAAATTTGTGGATTGTTTAAGCTTGTAGGTTTACCCGGAGATAAAGTTATGAAAAAGGTTTTCCCTTTATCTTTGAAGGGAAAAGCATTGGCATGGTATAGGCTATGCGATGATATTGGATCTTGGAATTGGAATCAATTGAAATTGGAGTTCCACCAAAAAATTTATCCTATGCATCTAGTTCATCGTGATCGGAATTATATATATAATTTTTGGCCTCATGAAGGAGAAAGTATTGCTCTAGCTTGGGGGAGGCTTAAGTCAATGTTATATTCATGCCCCAACCATGAGCTCTCAAGAGAAATTATTATCCAGAACTTTTATGCTCGGCTTTCTCGTGATGATCAATCCATGCTTGATACTTCTTGTACTGGTTCTTTTATGAAGAAGACTATTGAATTCCGGTGGGATCTTTTGGAAAGAATTAAATGCAACTCTGAAGATTGGGAACTCGATGAAGGTAAAGAGTCAGGTATTAGGCTTAAGTATGATTGTGTTAAATCTTTTATGAATACCGATGCTTTTCAAAAGTTTAGCACTAAATATGGACTTGACTCTGAGATAGTAGACTCCTTTTGTGAATCATTTGCTACTCATGTTGATCTCCCTAAGGAGAAGTGGTTCAAATATCACCCACCTATTAAAGAAGAAGTTAAAGAACCGGTACCAATTAAAGAGGAAACCATAATTTATAATGTTGATCCAGTTGTTCCTACTGCTTATATTGAGAAACCACCTTTCCCTGCTAAGATAAAGGAACATGCTAAAGTTTCAACTATGGTTAACAAAAGTTATATTAGAACACCTAAACCTGATGAACAAATTAAAGTAGAACCTAGTGTTGCTATGATTAAGGATCTCCTGGAAGAAAATGTAGATGGGCATGTTATTTACTTCTGTGAAGAAGCTGCTAGAATTGCCAAACCCGATAAAAAGGGTAATCATAGACATGTTGTTGGCATGCCTGTTGTCTCAGTTAAAATAGGAGATCACTGTTATCATGGTCTTTGTGACATAGGTGCTAGTGTGAGTGCTATTCCTTATTCCATATATCAAGAAATTATGAATGACATAGCACCCGCAGAAATAGAAGACATAGATGTTACTATTAAACTTGCTAATAGAGACACTATATCACCAATTGGGATTGTTAGAGATGTTGAAGTCTTGTGTGGGAAAATAAAATACCCTACTGATTTCCTTGTTCTTGGTTCCCCACAAGATGACTTTTGTCCCATTATCTTTGGTAGACCTTTCTTGAACACTGTTAATGCTAAAATAGATTGTGAAAAACAAACTGTCGGTGTTAGCTTTGGTGATGAGTCTCAAGAGTTTAATTTTTCCAAGTTTAGTAGAAAGCTTCATGAAAAAGAATTGCCTAGTAAGGATGAAATAATTGGTCTTGCTTCTATTGCTGTGCCTCCTACTGATCCTTTAGAACAATATTTGCTAGACCATGAAAATGATTCACATATGCATGAGAGAAATGAAATAGATAAGATTTTCTTTGAACAACGTCCTTTGCTTAAACACAATTTGCCTATTGAAACTCTAGGAGGTCCTCCTCCACCTAAAGGTGATCCTGTATTTCAATTAAAACAATTGCCAGACACTTTGAAATATGCTTATCTTGATGAAAAGAAGATATATCCTATTATTATTAGTGCTAACCTTTCAGAACATGAAGAAGAAAGATTATTGAAAGTTCTGAGGAAGCACCGAGCTGCTATTGGGTATACTCTTGACGATTTAAAGGGCATTAGTCCCACTCTATGTCAGCACAAGATTAATATGGAACCTGTTGCTAAACCCATTATTGATCACCAACGTCGGTTAAATCCAAAAATGAAGAAAGTGGTAAGAACGGAAATCTTAAAACTTCTGGAAGCAGGTATAATCTATCCTATAGTTGATAGTAGATGGGTAAGTCCTGTTCATTGTGTTCCTAAGAAAGGAGGTATTACTGTTGTTCCTAATGATAAGAATGAACTTATTCCACAAAGAATTGTTACAGGTTATAGAATGGTAATTGATTTCAGAAAATTAAATAAAGCAACTAGAAAAGATCATTACCCTCTACCTTTTATTGATCAAATGCTAGAAAGATTATCTAAGCACACACACTTTTGCTTTCTTGATGAATATTCTGGTTTTTCACAAATACCTGTTTCTCAACCTGATCAAGAAAAGACCACTTTCACCTGTCCCTTTGGAACTTATGCTTATAGACGTATGCCTTTCGGTTTATGCAATGCACCTGCTACCTTTCAAAGATGTATGACTGCTATATTCTCTGACTTTTGTGAAAAGATTGTTGAGGTTTTCATGGATGACTTCTCTGTTTATGGGAAGTTTTTTGATGATTGTTTAAGCAATCTTGATCGAGTTTTGCAGAGATGCGAGCAAACAAATCTTGTCTTGAATTGGGAGAAGTGCCACTTTATGGTTAATGAAGGTATTGTTTTGGGCCATAAAATTTCTGAAAGAGGTATTGAAGTGGACAAAGCTAAGGTTGATGCAATTGAAAAAATGCCATGTCCTAAAGATATTAAAGGTATTCATAGTTTCCTAGGTCATGCTGGTTTCTATAGGAGATTTATCAAAGACTTTTCTAAAATTTCTAGGCCTCTTACAAATCTTTTGCAAAAGGATGTTCCTTTCATTTTTTATGATGATTGTTTAGAAGCCTTTGAAACACTCAAGAAAGCCTTAATTTCTGCACATTATGTTGTTGGTGCTGTTCTAGGACAAAGAGTTGATAGGAAATTGAATGTTATTCATTATGTTAGTAAAACTCTAGACAGTGCACAACAAAATTATGCAACTACTGAAAAAGAATTTCTAGCAGTGGTGTTTGCTTGTGATAAATTTAGATCTTACATTGTTGACTCTAAAGTTATCGTTCACACCGACCATGCTGCTATTAAATATCTTATGGAAAAGAAAGATGCTAAACCTAGACTTATTCGATGGGTTCTCTTGCTACAAGAATTTGATTTACATATCACTGATAGGAAAGGAGCTGAGAACCCCGTAGCTGATAACTTGTCTAGGCTTGAAAATGTGCTTGATGACCCACTACCTATTGATGATAGTTTTCTTGATGAGCAGTTAGCTGCAATAAATGTTTCTAATAACACTCCTTGGTATGCTGACTATGTTAATTACATTGTTGCTAAATATTTACCACCTAGCTTTACATACCAACAAAAGAAAAAATTCTTCTATGACTTAAGACATTACTCGTGGGATGACCCTCATCTTTATAAAGAAGGAGTAGATGGTATTATTAGACGTTGTGTACCTGAGCATGAACAGGGACAAATCCTACGGAAATGTCACTCCAAAGCTTATGGAGGGAATCATGCTGGAGACAGAACTGCTCAGAAGGTATTGCAATCTGGATTTTATTGGCCTACTCTCTTCAAGGATGCCCGTAAGTTTGTTTTATCTTGTGATGAATGTCAAAGAATAGGTAATATCGGTAAGCGTCAAGAAATGCCTATGAATTATTCACTTGCTGTTGAACCATTTGATGTTTGGGGATTTGATTACATGGGACCTTTTCCTTCCTCTAATGGGTATACACATATTTTGGTTGTTGTTGATTATGTTACTAAATGGGTAGAAGCTATTCCAACCAGTAGTGCTGATCACAACACCTCTATTAAAATGCTTAAGGAAGTTATTTTCCCAAGGTTTGGAGTCCCTAGATATTTAATGACTGATGGTGGTTCACACTTTATTCATGGTGCTTTCCGTAAAATGATTGCCAAGTATGATGTTAACCATAGAATTGCATCACCCTATCATCCTCAGTCCAGTGGTCAAGTTGAACTTAGCAAGAGAGAAATAAAATTAATTTTGCAAAAGACTGTCAATAGGTCCCGGAAGAATTGGTCTAAGAAATTAGATGATGCACTTTGGGCTTATAGAACAGCATATAAAAATCCTATGGGTATGTCTCCTTATAAAATGGTCTATGGAAAAGCTTGTCATTTGCCTCTTGAGTTAGAACATAAAGCATATTGGGCAGTTAAAGAACTCAATTATGATTTAAAACTTGCCAGTGAAAAGAGGTTATTTGATATTAGCTCATTAGATGAATGGAGAACCCAAGCTTATGAAAATGCCAAATTGTTTAAAGAAAAGTTAAAAGATGGCATGATAAAAGAATCCAAAAGCGTGAGTTCAAAGTCAGAGAATATGTTCTTTTGTACAACTCTCGTTTCAGGTTCTTTGCAGGAAAACTCCTCTCCAAATGGGAAGGACCTTATGTTATCGAGGAGGTTTATCGGTCTGGAGCTATCAAAATAAATAATGCCAAACGTACTAACCCGAAGGTCGTTAATGGGCAACGAATAAAACATTATATCTCAGGTACGCCCATTAATGTTGAAAGTAATATTATCCAAACTTTGACACCGGAAGAACACATAAAAGAGTCCTTCCAGAACACTCCAGAATCGTGAAAATAAGGAGGTACGTGATACGGTAAGTAAACGGACTCCGAAAAATCCGCAATTTTTTTTTGTCAGTTTTGGAATATTTAGAAAATCAGGAAAATAAGAAATTTCCAAGAAGCGTAGCCTGGTGGGCACCACCCACCTGGGCGCGCCTGGCGCGCGCCCAGGTGGGTTGTGCCCACCTGGGGCACCTTCCGGACTCCGTTTTTCTATAGTTTGCTTGTTTCCCAAGATAAAAAATCTTTATATACCCCCTGAACTTATTGACCACCGTATCGCAGAGAAATCTTATGTTTTATTTTCCTTGCTGATTTCTATCAGATCCCATCTACCATGGCCGCTTCAAGCTCATCCAAGGACAAGTTCTTCAGGAACGTCATCAACCCATATTTGTGGGAGGTGGTGCAGCACCCTCAGGCCATCCAGATGCATGAGGGGGTGCTGCACATCCGCGATGTGCAAGGACCCAAGGGGACGGGAACCGTGGAGGCCTGGCTTGAAGCTATGGAGCAGGAAGTCTTCCGGTGCAAGGGGATGGTGGAGCGTGGACTCAATGCCAATCACCTCATGATTACGGACCTTACCCGTGATCTCAAGGTGGATGGCAAGTCCATGAAGGACATCGTATTCACCCTCAACGAGCAAATCAACTACCTCCAAAGCCAGATCTATGATCTTCAAAACCAAGTCTTTGAATATGAGGCGAGGTTTAAAGGTATGAGTTTGGCTACCAGTTGCAGGACCCGTGAGACTCATTCCTCTTCTTATGATGGTGGACCTCTGCCATGGAAACCCGAGGACAAGATCGCATCTACTTCATCACCACCACCTTCCTCTTCATCACCAAAAGAAAATTGAGTATCGGGTATGGGCACTCCCCTTGGCTTCCGCCAAGCTTGGGGGAGGTGCCCCAGTATCGTATCATCCCCACTATCTTTTTCTACCTTTACTTATTTTAGTTCGATCTTTTGCTTTAGATGAATAAAAGTTTAGTTCGATCCTTTCTTTTCGAGAGCTTGCTTAGTGGTCTGTCCTTGTAATTGTGTGCAAGATATATAATAAAGTTTAGTTTGAGTTTTTGCTTTCTTACTTTCATGTTGCAATAAAAAAGGGGAAAGGAAATAAAAGAAAAAGATCATATGCTAATCTTATGGTAGGTGATGGCACCACATAAGGAAAAGTATGAGTAGAAAATTTTATTAGAGATTGACAAACATAGCATTGGTCAATGATGCAATTCATGAAAGAATTAATAAGGGAAGAGAAGATTCACATATAAATACACTATCCTAGAAATCTTTTGTGATTGTGAGCCCCCATCAAAATATTACATGCCAAAATTGTTGACGTTGGACAAGGAAGACAATGTAATGATTTATGTTTGTTCATATTCACATAGAAGTTATATTGTCATAGATCCTTCAACATGTGATGCTTGCCTCCTATCTTTGCTAGCCAAAAATTCCGCACTAAGTAGAGATACTACTTGTGCATCCAAAAACCCTTAAACCCAAATCTTATTTTCAAGAGTCCACCATACCTACCTAGGGATTGAGCAAGATCCCTCAAGTAAGTTGTCATCGGTGCAATAAGGCAATAAAAATTGCTTCTAAAAGTGTGAGATCATTTAGTGTAAAGGAAAATTGAGCGTTGTACGAACTTGTGATGGTGAAGAATAAAAGCGACAGACTGCATAATAAAGGTTGCCATCACAAGGGGCAATACAACATGATGTTCTTTTGCACTAAGGGGTTGAGCATACAAACAAATAAGTGCATGGCAACCTCTGCTTCCCTCTACGAAGGGCCTATCTTTTACTTTTATGCAAAGAGTCAAAGTTCTTCTTTCTTTTCCTTTTATTTTTATCCTTTGGCAAGCATCATGTGGTGAGGAAAGATCTAGGCACATATGTCCAGTTGAATATGGGTGGCATGAGTTATTATTGTTGACATCACCCTTGAGGTGAATACGTTGGGAGGCGAAACTATAAGCCCCCATCTTTCTATGTGTCCGGTTGAAACATTCTGTTCATGTGTATGCGGTGAGTGTTAGCAATCATAGAAGACTATATGATGGTTGAGTATGTGGACTTGCCTAAAGGCTCCGATACGTGACCCTTCCTAAAAAGATGATGAATTGCAGTTGCAAAGTTGACTGAGAACATAGTTTGTTGGTTTCTAATAGAGTTTATGCTTTATACTTCAATTGTGTGATGAACTGCCACTTATTCATGAGAAGTTTATGATAAAAGTTCTTTGATAAAAGTCTTTTTGTTTAGATTTGTTGCTGTTATAATAATCTACATGATGCTTCTATGTCCGTATTTTGTTTTTATCGACACCTCTCTGGGGGGGGGGGGGGGGGGGGGGGGGGGGGGGGGGGGGGGGGGGGGGGGGGGGGGGGGGGGGGGGGGGGGGGGGGGGGGGGGGGGGGGGGGGGGGGGGGGGGGGGGGGGGGGGGGGGGGGGGGGGGGGGGGGGGGGGGGGGGGGGGGGGGGGGGGGGGGGGGGGGGGGGGGGGGGGGGGGGGGGGGGGGGGGGGGGGGGGGGGGGGGGGGGGGGGGGGGGGGGGGGGGGGGGGGGGGGGGGGGGGGGGGGGGGGGGGGGGGGGGGGGGGGGGGGGGGGGGGGGGGGGGGGGGGGGGGGGGGGGGGGGGGGGGGGGGGGGGGGGGGGGGGGGGGGGGGGGGGGGGGGGGGGGGGGGGGGGGGGGGGGGGGGGGGGGGGGGGGGGGGGGGGGGGGGGGGGGGGGGGGGGGGGGGGGGGGGGGGGGGGGGGGGGGGGGGGGGGGGGGGGGGGGGGGGGGGGGGGGGGGGGGGGGGGGGGGGGGGGGGGGGGGGGGGGGGGGGGGGGGGGGGGGGGGGGGGGGGGGGGGGGGGGGGGGGGGGGGGGGGGGGGGGGGGGGGGGGGGGGGGGGGGGGGGGGGGGGGGGGGGGGGGGGGGGGGGGGGGGGGGGGGGGGGGGGGGGGGGGGGGGGGGGGGGGGGGGGGGGGGGGGGGGGGGGGGGGGGGGGGGGGGGGGGGGGGGGGGGGGGGGGGGGGGGGGGGGGGGGGGGGGGGGGGGGGGGGGGGGGGGGGGGGGGGGGGGGGGGGGGGGGGGGGGGGGGGGGGGGGGGGGGGGGGGGGGGGGGGGGGGGGGGGGGGGGGGGGGGGGGGGGGGGGGGGGGGGGGGGGGGGGGGGGGGGGGGGGGGGGGGGGGGGGGGGGGGGGGGGGGGGGGGGGGGGGGGGGGGGGGGGGGGGGGGGGGGGGGGGGGGGGGGGGGGGGGGGGGGGGGGGGGGGGGGGGGGGGGGGGGGGGGGGGGGGGGGGGGGGGGGGGGGGGGGGGGGGGGGGGGGGGGGGGGGGGGGGGGGGGGGGGGGGGGGGGGGGGGGGGGGGGGGGGGGGGGGGGGGGGGGGGGGGGGGGGGGGGGGGGGGGGGGGGGGGGGGGGGGGGGGGGGGGGGGGGGGGGGGGGGGGGGGGGGGGGGGGGGGGGGGGGGGGGGGGGGGGGGGGGGGGGGGGGGGGGGGGGGGGGGGGGGGGGGGGGGGGGGGGGGGGGGGGGGGGGGGGGGGGGGGGGGGGGGGGGGGGGGGGGGGGGGGGGGGGGGGGGGGGGGGGGGGGGGGGGGGGGGGGGGGGGGGGGGGGGGGGGGGGGGGGGGGGGGGGGGGGGGGGGGGGGGGGGGGGGGGGGGGGGGGGGGGGGGGGGGGGGGGGGGGGGGGGGGGGGGGGGGGGGGGGGGGGGGGGGGGGGGGGGGGGGGGGGGGGGGGGGGGGGGGGGGGGGGGGGGGGGGGGGGGGGGGGGGGGGGGGGGGGGGGGGGGGGGGGGGGGGGGGGGGGGGGGGGGGGGGGGGGGGGGGGGGGGGGGGGGGGGGGGGGGGGGGGGGGGGGGGGGGGGGGGGGGGGGGGGGGGGGGGGGGGGGGGGGGGGGGGGGGGGGGGGGGGGGGGGGGGGGGGGGGGGGGGGGGGGGGGGGGGGGGGGGGGGGGGGGGGGGGGGGGGGGGGGGGGGGGGGGGGGGGGGGGGGGGGGGGGGGGGGGGGGGGGGGGGGGGGGGGGGGGGGGGGGGGGGGGGGGGGGGGGGGGGGGGGGGGGGGGGGGGGGGGGGGGGGGGGGGGGGGGGGGGGGGGGGGGGGGGGGGGGGGGGGGGGGGGGGGGGGGGGGGGGGGGGGGGGGGGGGGGGGGGGGGGGGGGGGGGGGGGGGGGGGGGGGGGGGGGGGGGGGGGGGGGGGGGGGGGGGGGGGGGGGGGGGGGGGGGGGGGGGGGGGGGGGGGGGGGGGGGGGGGGGGGGGGGGGGGGGGGGGGGGGGGGGGGGGGGGGGGGGGGGGGGGGGGGGGGGGGGGGGGGGGGGGGGGGGGGGGGGGGGGGGGGGGGGGGGGGGGGGGGGGGGGGGGGGGGGGGGGGGGGGGGGGGGGGGGGGGGGGGGGGGGGGGGGGGGGGGGGGGGGGGGGGGGGGGGGGGGGGGGGGGGGGGGGGGGGGGGGGGGGGGGGGGGGGGGGGGGGGGGGGGGGGGGGGGGGGGGGGGGGGGGGGGGGGGGGGGGGGGGGGGGGGGGGGGGGGGGGGGGGGGGGGGGGGGGGGGGGGGGGGGGGGGGGGGGGGGGGGGGGGGGGGGGGGGGGGGGGGGGGGGGGGGGGGGGGGGGGGGGGGGGGGGGGGGGGGGGGGGGGGGGGGGGGGGGGGGGGGGGGGGGGGGGGGGGGGGGGGGGGGGGGGGGGGGGGGGGGGGGGGGGGGGGGGGGGGGGGGGGGGGGGGGGGGGGGGGGGGGGGGGGGGGGGGGGGGGGGGGGGGGGGGGGGGGGGGGGGGGGGGGGGGGGGGGGGGGGGGGGGGGGGGGCTTCCCTTATTAATTCTTTCATGAGTTGCATCATTGACCAATGCTATGTTTGTTAATCTCTAATAAAATTTTCTACTTATACTTTTCCTTATGTGGTGTCATTACCTACCATAAGATTAGCGTATGATATTTTTCATTTATTTCCTTTCTTTTTATTGGAACATGAAAGTAAAGAAAGCAAGAACTCAAACTAAACTTTATTATATATCTCGCACATGATTACAAGGATAGATCACTAAGCAAACTCTCAAAAAGAAAGGATCGAACTAAACTTTTATTCATCTAAGGCAAAAGATAACTAGGATCGAACTAAAATAAGTAAAGGCAAAAGATAGTGGGTGTGATACTATACTGGGGCACCTCCCCCAAGCTTGGCGGAAGCCAAGGGGAGTGCCCATACCCGATACTCAATTTTCTTTTGGTGATGAAGAAGGTGGTGGTGATGAAGTGGCAGTGTTTTCCAATATAACCATGAGTAGCTCCCTCAAGCCTTGAATCTCCCGAAGGGCTCGATGAAGTAACTCGGTATTTTTCCTCACTTCAGCCATTATGTGTTTATTTTTCGGGCCCCAGGGGTTTGTTCCTGCATTGCTTTCTCTTGGACGAGCTATGTCCCAATTGGACGGTATGTGCATACGAGGAGTATTCTCAAACCCATAATTGTGAATCAAATTGTGAAAATTGTTACGATGTAACCTGTGTAAAGGCCTTCTTGGTGAGAGTCCTTCATGCACTTCGGGGCTCTCTTGATTGTTTGATGATCTCATAGTTTGATGAGGATTAGGGTGAGTGGAGATGCCAGCCAATGTGCCTCTCTCGGAAGCCGGAGGGTGAACCCCAAAGAGATTTTCCTCTCCTTCCTCCATGGCAGCCTCTTCAGCTTCCTCTCTCCTTAGATCTTCCTGAACCAACCCTGCGTCTTCTTCTCCATTGTTGGAAGGTGAGGAAGACATGATGCTGGCCTAGCTGAATCTGACAGAAAACAGCAAGGAAAGAAAACAGAAGATTTCTCCGCGATACGGTGGTCAATAGGTTCAGGGGGTATATAAAGAATTTTTATCTTGGAAAACAAGCAAACTGTAGAAAAATGGAGTCCGGAAGGTACCCGAGGTGGGCACAACACACCTGGGCACAGGCGCGCCCTGGTGCCCACCAGGGTACGCTTCCCAGTAGTTTATTATTTTCCTAATTTTTTATATATTCCAAAACTGACAAAAAATATTTTTGCGGATTTTTCGGAGTCCCTTTACTTACCGTATCACGTATCTCCTCTTTTTTCACGATTCTGGAGTGTTCCGGCAGGACTCTTTTATGTGTTCTTCCGGTGTCATAGTTTGGATAATATTACTGTCAACATTAATGGGCGTACCTGAGATATAATGTTTTATTCGTTGTCCATTAACAACCTTCGGGTTAGTACCTTCGGCATTATTTATTTTGATAGCTCCGGGGGGGGGGGGGGGGGGGGGGGGGGGGGGGGGGGGGGGGGGGGGGGGGGGGGGGGGGGGGGGGGGGGGGGGGGGGGGGGGGGGGGGGGGGGGGGGGGGGGGGGGGGGGGGGGGGGGGGGGGGGGGGGGGGGGGGGGGGGGGGGGGGGGGGGGGGGGGGGGGGGGGGGGGGGGGGGGGGGGGGGGGGGGGGGGGGGGGGGGGGGGGGGGGGGGGGGGGGGGGGGGGGGGGGGGGGGGGGGGGGGGGGGGGGGGGGGGGGGGGGGGGGGGGGGGGGGGGGGGGGGGGGGGGGGGGGGGGGGGGGGGGGGGGGGGGGGGGGGGGGGGGGGGGGGGGGGGGGGGGGGGGGGGGGGGGGGGGGGGGGGGGGGGGGGGGGGGGGGGGGGGGGGGGGGGGGGGGGGGGGGGGGGGGGGGGGGGGGGGGGGGGGGGGGGGGGGGGGGGGGGGGGGGGGGGGGGGGGGGGGGGGGGGGGGGGGGGGGGGGGGGGGGGGGGGGGGGGGGGGGGGGGGGGGGGGGGGGGGGGGGGGGGGGGGGGGGGGGGGGGGGGGGGGGGGGGGGGGGGGGGGGGGGGGGGGGGGGGGGGGGGGGGGGGGGGGGGGGGGGGGGGGGGGGGGGGGGGGGGGGGGGGGGGGGGGGGGGGGGGGGGGGGGGGGGGGGGGGGGGGGGGGGGGGGGGGGGGGGGGGGGGGGGGGGGGGGGGGGGGGGGGGGGGGGGGGGGGGGGGGGGGGGGGGGGGGGGGGGGGGGGGGGGGGGGGGGGGGGGGGGGGGGGGGGGGGGGGGGGGGGGGGGGGGGGGGGGGGGGGGGGGGGGGGGGGGGGGGGGGGGGGGGGGGGGGGGGGGGGGGGGGGGGGGGGGGGGGGGGGGGGGGGGGGGGGGGGGGGGGGGGGGGGGGGGGGGGGGGGGGGGGGGGGGGGGGGGGGGGGGGGGGGGGGGGGGGGGGGGGGGGGGGGGGGGGGGGGGGGGGGGGGGGGGGGGGGGGGGGGGGGGGGGGGGGGGGGGGGGGGGGGGGGGGGGGGGGGGGGGGGGGGGGGTGATGCAATTCTATGGTTAACATCATACTTGGCAAGCATTTTACGGAAAGCTTCATGAATAAAATGTGAACCACCATCAGTCATTAAATATCTAGGGACTCCAAACCTTGGGAAAATAACTTCCTTAAGCATTTTAATAAAGGTGTTGTGATCAACACTGCTAGTTGGAATAGCTTCTACCCACTTAGTGACATAATCAACAGCAACCAAAATATGTGTATACCCATTAGAGGAAGGAAAAGGTCCCATGTAATCAAATCCCCAAACATCAAATGGTTCAACAGCAAGTGAATAATTCATATGCATTTCTTGATGCTTACCGATATTACCTATTCTTTGACATTCATCACAAGATAAGACGAACTTACGGGCATCCTTGAAAAGGGTAGGCCAATAAAACCCAGACTGCAACACCTTGTGAGCAGTTCTGTCTCCCGCATGATGCCCTCCATAAGCTTCGTAGTGACATTTCCGTAGGATTTGTCCCTGTTCATGCTCAGGTACACAATGTCTAATAATACCATCTACTCCTTATTTATAAAGATGTGGGTCATCCCAAAAGTAATGTCTTAAATCATAGAAGAATTTTTTCTTTTGTTGGTAAGTAAAGCTAGGTGGTAAATATTTAGCAACAATGTAATTAGCATAGTCAGCATACCAAGGAGTGTTATGAGAAACATTTATTGCAGCTAACTGCTCATCAGGAAAACTGTCATCAATAGGTAGTGGGTCATCAAGGACATTCTCCAACCTAGACAAGTTATCAGCTACGGGGTTCTCTGCTCCTTTTATATCAGTGATATGTAAATCAAATTCTTGCAGTAAGAGAACCCAATGAATAAGTCTAGGTTTAGCATCTTTCTTTTCCATGAGATATTTTATAGCAGCATGATCGATGTGAACAATTACTTTTGAATCAACAATGTAAGATCTAAATTTATCACAAGCAAACACCACCGCTAGAAATTCTTTTTCAGTAGTAGCATAATTCCTTTGAGCATTGTCTAGAGTTTTACTAGCATAATGAATAACATTTAGTTTCTTATCAACTCTTTGTCCTAGAACAGCACCAACAACATAATCACTAGCATCACACATAATTTCAAAAGGCAAGTTCTAGTCGGGTGGTTGAACAATAGGTGCAGAAATTAAGGCTTTCTTGAGTGTTTCAAAGGCTTCTAAGCAATCATCATAAAAAACAAAAGGAACATCCTTTTGCAAAAGATTTGTAAGGGGCCTAGAAATTTTAGAAAAGTCTTTGATGAATCTCCTATAGAAACCAGCATGACCTAAGAAACTACGAATACCTTTGATATCTTTAGGACATGGCATTTTCTCAATTGCATCAACCTTAGCTTTGTCCACCTTAATACCTCTTTCAGAAATTTTATGGCCCAAAACAATACCTTCATTGACCATAAAGTGGCACTTCTCCCAATTCAAGACAAGATTTGTTTGCTCGCATCTCTGCAAAACTCGATCAAGATTGCTTAAACAATCATCAAAAGACTTCACATAAACGGAGAAGTCATCCATGAAAACCTCAACAACCTTTTCACAAAAATCAGAGAATATAGCAGTCATACATCTTTGAAAGGTAGCAGGTGCATTGCATAAACCAAAAGGCACACATCTATAAGCATAAGTTCCAAAGGGACAAGTGAAAGTGGTCTTTTCTTGATCAGGTTGAGAAACAGGTATTTGTGAAAAACCAGAGTATCCATCAAGGAAGCAAATATGTGTATTCTTAGATAATCTTTCTAGCATTTGATCAATAAAAGACAGAGGGTAATGATCTTTTCTAGTAGCTTTGTTTAATTTTCTAAAATCAATTACCATTCTATAGCCTGTAACAATTCTTGGTGGAATAAGTTCATTCTTATCATTAGGAACAACAGTAATACCTCCTTTCTTAGGGACACAATGAACAGGACTTACCCATCTACTATCAGCTATAGGATAGATTATACCTGCTTCCAGAAGTTCTAATATTTTCGTTCTTACCACTTCTTTCATCTTTGGATTTAACTGACGTTGGTGATCAACAACGGGTTTAGCGTCAGGTTCCATATTAATCTTGTGCTGACATAGAGTGGGACTAATGCCCTTTAAATCATCAAGAGTATATCCAATGGCAGCTCGGTGCTTCCCTAGAACTTTCAATAGTCTTTCTTTTTCATGTTTTGAAAGTTTAGCACTAATAATAACAGGATATATCTTCTTCTCATCAAGATAAGCATATTTCAAAGTGTCTGGCAATTGTTTTAATTCAAACACAGGATCACCTTTAGGTGGAGGAGGACCTCCCAGAGTTTCAATAGGCAAATTGTGTTTAAGCAGAGGACATTGTTCAAAGAAAATCTTATCTATTTCATTTCTTTCATGCATATGTAAATCATTTTCATGGTCTAGCAGATATTGTTCTAGAGGATCAGTAGGAGGCACAGCAATAGAAGCAAGACTAATTATTTCATCATTACTAGGCAATTCTTTTTTATGAGGTTTTCTACTAAACTTGGAAAAATTAAACTCATGAGACTCATCACCAAAGCTAACACCGACAGTTTGTTTCTCATAATCTATTTTAGCATTAACGGTGTTCAAGAAAGGTCTACCAAAGATAATGGGACAAAAATCATCTTGTGGTGAACCAAGAACAAGAAAATCAGTAGGGTATTTTATTTTCCCACACAAGACTTCAACATCTCTAACAATCCCAAGTGGCGTGATGGTGTCTCTATTAGCAAGTTTAATAGTAGCATCTATTTCTTCTATTTCAGCGGGTGCTATGTCATTCATAATTTCTTAATATAAGGTAAAGGGAATAGCACTCACGCTAGCACCTATGTCACATAAACCATGATAACAGTGATCTCCTATTTTAACTGAGACAACAGGCATGCCAACAACGGGTCTATGTTTATCCTCTTTATCAGGTTTGGCAATTCTAGTAGCTTCATTACAGAAGTAAATAACATGCCTATCTATATTTTCTTCCAGAAGATCCTTAACCATAGCAACACTAGGTTCTACTTTGATTTGTTCATCAGGTTTAGGTGTTCTAATATAACTTTTATTGACCACAGTTGAAACTTTAGCATGTTCCTTTATCCTAACAGGGAAAGGTGGGGGGGGGGGGGGGGGGGGGGGGGGGGGGGGGGGGGGGGGGGGGGGGGGGGGGGGGGGGGGGGGGGGGGGGGGGGGGGGGGGGGGGGGGGGGGGGGGGGGGGGGGGGGGGGGGGGGGGGGGGGGGGGGGGGGGGGGGGGGGGGGGGGGGGGGGGGGGGGGGGGGGGGGGGGGGGGGGGGGGGGGGGGGGGGGGGGGGGGGGGGGGGGGGGGGGGGGGGGGGGGGGGGGGGGGGGGGGGGGGGGGGGGGGGGGGGGGGGGGGGGGGGGGGGGGGGGGGGGGGGGGGGGGGGGGGGGGGGGGGGGGGGGGGGGGGGGGGGGGGGGGGGGGGGGGGGGGGGGGGGGGGGGGGGGGGGGGGGGGGGGGGGGGGGGGGGGGGGGGGGGGGGGGGGGGGGGGGGGGGGGGGGGGGGGGGGGGGGGGGGGGGGGGGGGGGGGGGGGGGGGGGGGGGGGGGGGGGGGGGGGGGGGGGGGGGGGGGGGGGGGGGGGGGGGGGGGGGGGGGGGGGGGGGGGGGGGGGGGGGGGGGGGGGGGGGGGGGGGGGGGGGGGGGGGGGGGGGGGGGGGGGGGGGGGGGGGGGGGGGGGGGGGGGGGGGGGGGGGGGGGGGGGGGGGGGGGGGGGGGGGGGGGGGGGGGGGGGGGGGGGGGGGGGGGGGGGGGGGGGGGGGGGGGGGGGGGGGGGGGGGGGGGGGGGGGGGGGGGGGGGGGGGGGGGGGGGGGGGGGGGGGGGGGGGGGGGGGGGGGGGGGGGGGGGGGGGGGGGGGGGGGGGGGGGGGGGGGGGGGGGGGGGGGGGGGGGGGGGGGGGGGGGGGGGGGGGGGGGGGGGGGGGGGGGGGGGGGGGGGGGGGGGGGGGGGGGGGGGGGGGGGGGGGGGGGGGGGGGGGGGGGGGGGGGGGGGGGGGGGGGGGGGGGGGGGGGGGGGGGGGGGGGGGGGGGGGGGGGGGGGGGGGGGGGGGGGGGGGGGGGGGGGGGGGGGGGGGGGGGGGGGGGGGGGGGGGGGGGGGGGGGGGGGGGGGGGGGGGGGGGGGGGGGGGGGGGGGGGGGGGGGGGGGGGGGGGGGGGGGGGGGGGGGGGGGGGGGGGGGGGGGGGGGGGGGGGGGGGGGGGGGGGGGGGGGGGGGGGGGGGGGGGGGGGGGGGGGGGGGGGGGGGGGGGGGGGGGGGGGGGGGGGGGGGGGGGGGGGGGGGGGGGGGGGGGGGGGGGGGGGGGGGGGGGGGGGGGGGGGGGGGGGGGGGGGGGGGGGGGGGGGGGGGGGGGGGGGGGGGGGGGGGGGGGGGGGGGGGGGGGGGGGGGGGGGGGGGGGGGGGGGGGGGGGGGGGGGGGGGGGGGGGGGGGGGGGGGGGGGGGGGGGGGGGGGGGGGGGGGGGGGGGGGGGGGGGGGGGGGGGGGGGGGGGGGGGGGGGGGGGGGGGGGGGGGGGGGGGGGGGGGGGGGGGGGGGGGGGGGGGGGGGGGGGGGGGGGGGGGGGGGGGGGGGGGGGGGGGGGGGGGGGGGGGGGGGGGGGGGGGGGGGGGGGGGGGGGGGGGGGGGGGGGGGGGGGGGGGGGGGGGGGGGGGGGGGGGGGGGGGGGGGGGGGGGGGGGGGGGGGGGGGGGGGGGGGGGGGGGGGGGGGGGGGGGGGGGGGGGGGGGGGGGGGGGGGGGGGGGGGGGGGGGGGGGGGGGGGGGGGGGGGGGGGGGGGGGGGGGGGGGGGGGGGGGGGGGGGGGGGGGGGGGGGGGGGGGGGGGGGGGGGGGGGGGGGGGGGGGGGGGGGGGGGGGGGGGGGGGGGGGGGGGGGGGGGGGGGGGGGGGGGGGGGGGGGGGGGGGGGGGGGGGGGGGGGGGGGGGGGGGGGGGGGGGGGGGGGGGGGGGGGGGGGGGGGGGGGGGGGGGGGGGGGGGGGGGGGGGGGGGGGGGGGGGGGGGGGGGGGGGGGGGGGGGGGGGGGGGGGGGGGGGGGGGGGGGGGGGGGGGGGGGGGGGGGGGGGGGGGGGGGGGGGGGGGGGGGGGGGGGGGGGGGGGGGGGGGGGGGGGGGGGGGGGGGGGGGGGGGGGGGGGGGGGGGGGGGGGGGGGGGGGGGGGGGGGGGGGGGGGGGGGGGGGGGGGGGGGGGGGGGGGGGGGGGGGGGGGGGGGGGGGGGGGGGGGGGGGGGGGGGGGGGGGGGGGGGGGGGGGGGGGGGGGGGGGGGGGGGGGGGGGGGGGGGGGGGGGGGGGGGGGGGGGGGGGGGGGGGGGGGGGGGGGGGGGGGGGGGGGGGGGGGGGGGGGGGGGGGGGGGGGGGGGGGGGGGGGGGGGGGGGGGGGGGGGGGGGGGGGGGGGGGGGGGGGGGGGGGGGGGGGGGGGGGGGGGGGGGGGGGGGGGGGGGGGGGGGGGGGGGGGGGGGGGGGGGGGGGGGGGGGGGGGGGGGGGGGGGGGGGGGGGGGGGGGGGGGGGGGGGGGGGGGGGGGGGGGGGGGGGGGGGGGGGGGGGGGGGGGGGGGGGGGGGGGGGGGGGGGGGGGGGGGGGGGGGGGGGGGGGGGGGGGGGGGGGGGGGGGGGGGGGGGGGGGGGGGGGGGGGGGGGGGGGGGGGGGGGGGGGGGGGGGGGGGGGGGGGGGGGGGGGGGGGGGGGGGGGGGGGGGGGGGGGGGGGGGGGGGGGGGGGGGGGGGGGGGGGGGGGGGGGGGGGGGGGGGGGGGGGGGGGGGGGGGGGGGGGGGGGGGGGGGGGGGGGGGGGGGGGGGGGGGGGGGGGGGGGGGGGGGGGGGGGGGGGGGGGGGGGGGGGGGGGGGGGGGGGGGGGGGGGGGGGGGGGGGGGGGGGGGGGGGGGGGGGGGGGGGGGGGGGGGGGGGGGGGGGGGGGGGGGGGGGGGGGGGGGGGGGGGGGGGGGGGGGGGGGGGGGGGGGGGGGGGGGGGGGGGGGGGGGGGGGGGGGGGGGGGGGGGGGGGGGGGGGGGGGGGGGGGGGGGGGGGGGGGGGGGGGGGGGGGGGGGGGGGGGGGGGGGGGGGGGGGGGGGGGGGGGGGGGGGGGGGGGGGGGGGGGGGGGGGGGGGGGGGGGGGGGGGGGGGGGGGGGGGGGGGGGGGGGGGGGGGGGGGGGGGGGGGGGGGGGGGGGGGGGGGGGGGGGGGGGGGGGGGGGGGGGGGGGGGGGGGGGGGGGGGGGGGGGGGGGGGGGGGGGGGGGGGGGGGGGGGGGGGGGGGGGGGGGGGGGGGGGGGGGGGGGGGGGGGGGGGGGGGGGGGGGGGGGGGGGGGGGGGGGGGGGGGGGGGGGGGGGGGGGGGGGGGGGGGGGGGGGGGGGGGGGGGGGGGGGGGGGGGGGGGGGGGGGGGGGGGGGGGGGGGGGGGGGGGGGGGGGGGGGGGGGGGGGGGGGGGGGGGGGGGGGGGGGGGGGGGGGGGGGGGGGGGGGGGGGGGGGGGGGGGGGGGGGGGGGGGGGGGGGGGGGGGGGGGGGGGGGGGGGGGGGGGGGGGGGGGGGGGGGGGGGGGGGGGGGGGGGGGGGGGGGGGGGGGGGGGGGGGGGGGGGGGGGGGGGGGGGGGGGGGGGGGGGGGGGGGGGGGGGGGGGGGGGGGGGGGGGGGGGGGGGGGGGGGGGGGGGGGGGGGGGGGGGGGGGGGGGGGGGGGGGGGGGGGGGGGGGGGGGGGGGGGGGGGGGGGGGGGGGGGGGGGGGGGGGGGGGGGGGGGGGGGGGGGGGGGGGGGGGGGGGGGGGGGGGGGGGGGGGGGGGGGGGGGGGGGGGGGGGGGGGGGGGGGGGGGGGGGGGGGGGGGGGGGGGGGGGGGGGGGGGGGGGGGGGGGGGGGGGGGGGGGGGGGGGGGGGGGGGGGGGGGGGGGGGGGGGGGGGGGGGGGGGGGGGGGGGGGGGGGGGGGGGGGGGGGGGGGGGGGGGGGGGGGGGGGGGGGGGGGGGGGGGGGGGGGGGGGGGGGGGGGGGGGGGGGGGGGGGGGGGGGGGGGGGGGGGGGGGGGGGGGGGGGGGGGGGGGGGGGGGGGGGGGGGGGGGGGGGGGGGGGGGGGGGGGGGGGGGGGGGGGGGGGGGGGGGGGGGGGGGGGGGGGGGGGGGGGGGGGGGGGGGGGGGGGGGGGGGGGGGGGGGGGGGGGGGGGGGGGGGGGGGGGGGGGGGGGGGGGGGGGGGGGGGGGGGGGGGGGGGGGGGGGGGGGGGGGGGGGGGGGGGGGGGGGGGGGGGGGGGGGGGGGGGGGGGGGGGGGGGGGGGGGGGGGGGGGGGGGGGGGGGGGGGGGGGGGGGGGGGGGGGGGGGGGGGGGGGGGGGGGGGGGGGGGGGGGGGGGGGGGGGGGGGGGGGGGGGGGGGGGGGGGGGGGGGGGGGGGGGGGGGGGGGGGGGGGGGGGGGGGGGGGGGGGGGGGGGGGGGGGGGGGGGGGGGGGGGGGGGGGGGGGGGGGGGGGGGGGGGGGGGGGGGGGGGGGGGGGGGGGGGGGGGGGGGGGGGGGGGGGGGGGGGGGGGGGGGGGGGGGGGGGGGGGGGGGGGGGGGGGGGGGGGGGGGGGGGGGGGGGGGGGGGGGGGGGGGGGGGGGGGGGGGGGGGGGGGGGGGGGGGGGGGGGGGGGGGGGGGGGGGGGGGGGGGGGGGGGGGGGGGGGGGGGGGGGGGGGGGGGGGGGGGGGGGGGGGGGGGGGGGGGGGGGGGGGGGGGGGGGGGGGGGGGGGGGGGGGGGGGGGGGGGGGGGGGGGGGGGGGGGGGGGGGGGGGGGGGGGGGGGGGGGGGGGGGGGGGGGGGGGGGGGGGGGGGGGGGGGGGGGGGGGGGGGGGGGGGGGGGGGGGGGGGGGGGGGGGGGGGGGGGGGGGGGGGGGGGGGGGGGGGGGGGGGGGGGGGGGGGGGGGGGGGGGGGGGGGGGGGGGGGGGGGGGGGGGGGGGGGGGGGGGGGGGGGGGGGGGGGGGGGGGGGGGGGGGGGGGGGGGGGGGGGGGGGGGGGGGGGGGGGGGGGGGGGGGGGGGGGGGGGGGGGGGGGGGGGGGGGGGGGGGGGGGGGGGGGGGGGGGGGGGGGGGGGGGGGGGGGGGGGGGGGGGGGGGGGGGGGGGGGGGGGGGGGGGGGGGGGGGGGGGGGGGGGGGGGGGGGGGGGGGGGGGGGGGGGGGGGGGGGGGGGGGGGGGGGGGGGGGGGGGGGGGGGGGGGGGGGGGGGGGGGGGGGGGGGGGGGGGGGGGGGGGGGGGGGGGGGGGGGGGGGGGGGGGGGGGGGGGGGGGGAGCTATCAAAATAAATAATGCCGAAGGTACTAACCCGAAGGTTGTTAATGGACAACGAATAAAACATTATATCTCAGGTACGCCCATTAATGTTGACAGTAATATTATCCAAACTATGACACCGGAAGAACACATAAAAGAGTCCTGCCGGAACACTCCAGAATCGTGAAAAAAGAGGAGATACGTGATACGGTAAGTAAAGGGACTCCGAAAAATCCGCAAAAATATTTTTTGTCAGTTTTGGAATATATAAAAAATTAGGAAAATAATAAACTACTGGGAAGCGTACCCTGGTGGGCACCAGGGCGCGCCTGTGCCCAGGTGTGTTGTGCCCACCTCGGGTACCTTCCGGACTCCATTTTTCTACAGTTTGCTTGTTTTCCAAGATAAAAATTCTTTATATACCCCCTGAACCTATTGACCACCGTATCGCGGAGAAATCTTCTGTTTTCTTTCCTTGCTGTTTTCTGTCAGATTCAGCTAGGCCAGCATCATGTCTTCCTCACCTTCCAACAATGGAGAAGAAGACGCAGGGTTGGTTCAGGAAGATCTAAGGAGAGAGGAAGCTGAAGAGGCTGCCATGGAGGAAGGAGAGGAAAATCTCTTTGGGGTTCACCCTCCGGCTTCCGAGAGAGGCACATTGGCTGGCATCTCCACTCACCCTAATCCTCATCAAACTATGAGATCATCAAACAATCAAGAGAGCCCCGAAGTGCATGAAGGACTCTCACCAAGAAGGCCTTTACACAGGTTACATCGTAACAATTTTCACAATTTGATTCACAATTATGGGTTTGAGAATACTCCTCGTATGCACATACCGTCCAATTGGGACATAGCTCGTCCAAGAGAAAGCAATGCAGGAACAAACCCCTGGGGCCCGAAAAATAAACACATAATGGCTGAAGTGAGGAAAAATACCGAGTTACTTCATCGAGCCCTTCGGGAGATTCAAGGCTTGAGGGAGCTACTCATGGTTATATTGGAAAACACTGCCACTTCATCACCACCACCTTCTTCATCACCAAAAGAAAATTGAGTATCGGGTATGGGCACTCCCCTTGGCTTCCGCCAAGCTTGGGGGAGGTGCCCCAGTATAGTATCACACCCACTATCTTTTGCCTTTACTTATTTTAGTTCGATCCTAGTTATCTTTTGCCTTAGATGAATAAAAGTTTAGTTCGATCCTTTCTTTTTGAGAGTTTGCTTAGTGATCTATCCTTGTAATCATGTGCGAGATATATAATAAAGTTTAGTTTGAGTTCTTGCTTTCTTTACTTTCATGTTCCAATAAAAAGAAAGGAAATAAATGAAAAATATCATACGCTAATCTTATGGTAGGTAATGACACCACATAAGGAAAAGTATAAGTAGAAAATTTTATTAGAGATTAACAAACATAGCATTGGTCAATGATGCAACTCATGAAAGAATTAATAAGGGAAGGGGGGGGGGGGGGGGGGGGGGGGGGGGGGGGGGGGGGGGGGGGGGGGGGGGGGGGGGGGGGGGGGGGGGGGGGGGGGGGGGGGGGGGGGGGGGGGGGGGGGGGGGGGGGGGGGGGGGGGGGGGGGGGGGGGGGGGGGGGGGGGGGGGGGGGGGGGGGGGGGGGGGGGGGGGGGGGGGGGGGGGGGGGGGGGGGGGGGGGGGGGGGGGGGGGGGGGGGGGGGGGGGGGGGGGGGGGGGGGGGGGGGGGGGGGGGGGGGGGGGGGGGGGGGGGGGGGGGGGGGGGGGGGGGGGGGGGGGGGGGGGGGGGGGGGGGGGGGGGGGGGGGGGGGGGGGGGGGGGGGGGGGGGGGGGGGGGGGGGGGGGGGGGGGGGGGGGGGGGGGGGGGGGGGGGGGGGGGGGGGGGGGGGGGGGGGGGGGGGGGGGGGGGGGGGGGGGGGGGGGGGGGGGGGGGGGGGGGGGGGGGGGGGGGGGGGGGGGGGGGGGGGGGGGGGGGGGGGGGGGGGGGGGGGGGGGGGGGGGGGGGGGGGGGGGGGGGGGGGGGGGGGGGGGGGGGGGGGGGGGGGGGGGGGGGGGGGGGGGGGGGGGGGGGGGGGGGGGGGGGGGGGGGGGGGGGGGGGGGGGGGGGGGGGGGGGGGGGGGGGGGGGGGGGGGGGGGGGGGGGGGGGGGGGGGGGGGGGGGGGGGGGGGGGGGGGGGGGGGGGGGGGGGGGGGGGGGGGGGGGGGGGGGGGGGGGGGGGGGGGGGGGGGGGGGGGGGGGGGGGGGGGGGGGGGGGGGGGGGGGGGGGGGGGGGGGGGGGGGGGGGGGGGGGGGGGGGGGGGGGGGGGGGGGGGGGGGGGGGGGGGGGGGGGGGGGGGGGGGGGGGGGGGGGGGGGGGGGGGGGGGGGGGGGGGGGGGGGGGGGGGGGGGGGGGGGGGGGGGGGGGGGGGGGGGGGGGGGGGGGGGGGGGGGGGGGGGGGGGGGGGGGGGGGGGGGGACTGAGAACATAGTTTGTTGGTTTTCAATAGAGTTTATGCTTTATACTTCGATAGTGTGATGAATTGTTACTTATTCATGAGAAGTCTATGATAAAAGTTCTATGATAAAAGTTTTATGTTAAAGTTTGTTGCTTTTATAATAATTCACATGATGCTTCTATGTCCGTATTTTGTTTTTATCGACACCTCTCTCTCTAAGCATGTGGGCATGTTTTTCGATTTCAGTTTTCGCTTGAGGACAAGCGAGGTCTAAGCTTGGGGGAGTTGATATGTCCATTTTGCATCATGTTTACCTACTGTTATTTATAATGTTTTTATGCATAATAATGCTTTTTGGGTTAATTCTAATGCCTTTTCTCTCATAATATGCAAGGTACACACAAAGAGGGAGAATTTCGGCAGCTGGAAATCTGGACCTGGAAAAGCTACGTCCACCTATTCTGCATAACTCCAAATGAGCTGAAACTTTACGAGGATTTTTTATGGAATATATAAGAAATATTGGAGCCAATAAGTACCAGAGGGGGCCCACCAGGTGGGCACAACC
>JAAAWM010011090.1:0-61683 GCA_036873465.1 Thinopyrum obtusiflorum
TAAACCCCCCCGGGCCAGTGCTTCTCTAAGTGTTGGTCCAACTGAGCGATGTCCAGGGCTACCAGGGGCAACTCTGGGCTGGCCTACCCGACATCTTGCTCATCCGGTGTGCCCTGAGAACGAGATATGTGCAGCTCCTATCGGGATTTGTTGGCACATCTGGGTGGTGTTGCTGGTTTAGTTTACCATTGTCGAGATGTCTTGTAACCGGGATGCCGAGCCTGATCGGATTATCTTGGGAGAACGAATATCCTTCGTTGACCGTGAGAGCTTGTGATGGGCTAAGTTGGGACACCCCTGCAGGGATTTGAACTTTCGAAAGTCGTGCCCGCGGTTATGGGCAGATGGGAATTTTTTAATGTCCGGTTGTAGAAAACCTGAAACTTAACTTAATTAAAATGCACCAACCGCGTGTGTAACCGTGATGGTCTCTTCTCGATGGAGTCCGGGAAGTGAACACGGTGTTGGAGTAAAGCTTGGCGTAGGTTGTTCTAGGATCACTTCTTGATCATAGTTGTTCGACCGTGCTTTTGCCTTCTCTTCTCGCTCTCATTTGCGTCTGTTAGCTACCATATATGCTAGTCGCTTGCTGCAGCTCCACATCATACCTTTACCTTACCTATAAGATTAAATAGTCTTGATCGCGAGGGTGTGAGATTGTTGAGTCCCCGTGACTCACAGATTACTTCCAAACCAGATGAAGGGACCGAAGATACCGTTCCATATGATATGACCGAGCTCAAGTGGGAGTTCGATGAAGACTCTCGTCGTTACTATGTGTCTTTCCCAGATGATCAGTAGTGGTGCCCAGTTGGGGCGATCGGGGACTTTGTCGCATTTGGGGTTTATCTTCATTTTGTTTCCGTACTCGGACCTTCAGTGTATTTGGATGAATGTAATGACTTATTTATGTATTTGTGTGATGTGGCGAGTGTATGCCAACTATGTATCTTTTCCCCTTTATTTATTTACATGGGATGTTGTGAAAGATTACCTCACTTGCGACATTGCTCTCAATGCGGTTATGCCTCTAAGTCGTGCTTCAACACGTGGGAGATATAGTCGCATCGAGGGCGTTACAAGTTGGTAATCAGAGCCTTCCCCGACCTTAGGAGCCCCCTGCTTGATCGAATCGTTGGCGTTGTTGAGTCTAGAAAAATGTTTTGAGTCATTTAGGATTATATATATCAGAGAGTTAGGAATTCTTTTTACTCCTCAGTCCCTTCGTCGCTCTGGTGAGGCATCCTGACGTAGAGTTTTGCCTCTTCTCTTCTCAAATTGGGGGGGGGGGGGGGGGGGGGGGGGGGGGGGGGGGGGGGGGGGGGGGGGGGGGGGGGGGGGGGGGGGGGGGGGGGGGGGGGGGGGGGGGGGGGGGGGGGGGGGGGGGGGGGGGGGGGGGGGGGGGGGGGGGGGGGGGGGGGGGGGGGGGGGGGGGGGGGGGGGGGGGGGGGGGGGGGGGGGGGGGGGGGGGGGGGGGGGGGGGGGGGGGGGGGGGGGGGGGGGGGGGGGGGGGGGGGGGGGGGGGGGGGGGGGGGGGGGGGGGGGGGGGGGGGGGGGGGGGGGGGGGGGGGGGGGGGGGGGGGGGGGGGGGGGGGGGGGGGGGGCCGAAGGTTTCTTGGTTATGTCTTGAAGGATGGATACAGCTGGATGTAGGATTTGCTAGTTTGGGTGAGATATTATGCTTCCCCTGTATCCCCAACACCTGATTGCATAACCGGGAAGTTTGGGGAGTTTATAAGTGGGAATTCAAGTAGATCTTAGGATATCTTTCCGACAGATGTATGATATGAAATTGGGGTTCGACGTCTAGTGGTCCGCCTATCCACGGTCGGTTTTACAGTGGTCTCGTTGTGTCTTAAAGAGTCCTTGGCTATGCCGACTCAGGGACGCTTCGTATGTCATGTGCACTGCCTTGTACATGATGGTGCTGTACGATCGAGCCCGTGTAGGCCCCACCACGAAAACTTCGGACGAAATCTCTATCATATGTTTGTTCCGGCTTATTCTGCAAGCCAATCCTTAGTTTTTTTTTGAGTTGTGGTATTCGAGTTGCTTCGAAGGAAAATGTTGATTCCATACTTTTCCTAAGCGGTGTTCTCATGTTCCTATGTGATACTAATCCTTCTCGATCATCGAGGTTGTCATTTCAATTTCTTTTCAACCGGTGTGCTCCTCTTCAAATGGATCCAATCTTGTCAACATTCACAAGATCAATTATCAGTTTTTCTCTACGGTGTTTGCTTCATCCGTCTTCAAGTTGCGTTTGTTTTCCCACCCTCCCTCCCTTTGTTTCTTCAAGGACTCATATTTCTTCATCAGGTATCCATTTTATTCTTGTGAAGTCTCTTCATTCTTTTCTTTCAAAGTTCGTATCCGGTGATTCTCATGAAGATTCTAACGAAGCTTCAAGTTCGTCACTCTTCACTCATTTGGGGGGGGGGGGGGGGGGGGGGGGGGGGGGGGGGGGGGGGGGGGGGGGGGGGGGGGGGGGGGGGGGGGGGGGGGGGGGGGGGGGGGGGGGGGGGGGGGGGGGGGGGGGGGGGGGGGGGGGGGGGGGGGGGGGGGGGGGGGGGGGGGGGGGGGGGGGGGGGGGGGGGGGGGGGGGGGGGGGGGGGGGGGGGGGGGGGGGGGGGGGGGGGGGGGGGGGGGGGGGGGGGGGGGGGGGGGGGGGGGGGGGGGGGGGGGGGGGGGGGGGGGGGGGGGGGGGGGGGGGGGGGGGGGGGGGGGGGGGGGGGGGGGGGGGGGGGGGGGGGGGGGGGGGGGGGGGGGGGGGGGGGGGGGGGGGGGGGGGGGGGGGGGGGGGGGGGGGGGGGGGGGGGGGGGGGGGGGGGGGGGGGGGGGGGGGGGGGGGGGGGGGGGGGGGGGGGGGGGGGGGGGGGGGGGGGGGGGGGGGGGGGGGGGGGGGGGGGGGGGGGGGGGGGGGGGGGGGGGGGGGGGGGGGGGGGGGGGGGGGGGGGGGGGGGGGGGGGGGGGGGGGGGGGGGGGGGGGGGGGGGGGGGGGGGGGGGGGGGGGGGGGGGGGGGGGGGGGGGGGGGGGGGGGGGGGGGGGGGGGGGGGGGGGGGGGGGGGGGGGGGGGGGGGGGGGGGGGGGGGGGGGGGGGGGGGGGGGGGGGGGGGGGGGGGGGGGGGGGGGGGGGGGGGGGGGGGGGGGGGGGGGGGGGGGGGGGGGGGGGGGGGGGGGGGGGGGGGGGGGGGGGGGGGGGGGGGGGGGGGGGGGGGGGGGGGGGGGGGGGGGGGGGGGGGGGGGGGGGGGGGGGGGGGGGGGGGGGGGGGGGGGGGGGGGGGGGGGGGGGGGGGGGGGGGGGGGGGGGGGGGGGGGGGGGGGGGGGGGGGGGGGGGGGGGGGGGGGGGGGGGGGGGGGGGGGGGGGGGGGGGGGGGGGGGGGGGGGGGGGGGGGGGGGGGGGGGGGGGGGGGGGGGGGGGGGGGGGGGGGGGGGGGGGGGGGGGGGGGGGGGGGGGGGGGGGGGGGGGGGGGGGGGGGGGGGGGGGGGGGGGGGGGGGGGGGGGGGGGGGGGGGGGGGGGGGGGGGGGGGGGGGGGGGGGGGGGGGGGGGGGGGGGGGGGGGGGGGGGGGGGGGGGGGGGGGGGGGGGGGGGGGGGGGGGGGGGGGGGGGGGGGGGGGGGGGGGGGGGGGGGGGGGGGGGGGGGGGGGGGGGGGGGGGGGGGGGGGGGGGGGGGGGGGGGGGGGGGGGGGGGGGGGGGGGGGGGGGGGGGGGGGGGGATATGCATGATATGACCAACATCAGCATGCCAGGTTAGAGCAAACACCTCAGGTGGTAAACAGGCGTGGTCGGCTCCTTCTGAATCTCCATCTGAACAGTTATCTTCCTCTGGAATACAATCTGGAAATGCAGGAGGGGGGCACTTCGCCCACCATGGAGCGGCGTCTGCATGACATTATATTCGCACGCAACGGTCTTCTCTTTTTCTCTACATGTTCAGTACGATTGTGTACAATATCTGACATGCATAATAAAAAAATAGTTAGATTTTGTAAGGCCTAAGGGGTGCATGCAAAAATCAAGACTGATGGTAGCAAACGAGTGGATGGATCCAAAACTAATGATAGCAGGTAGATTATAGCTTCAGTTTAAAAAGATAGACAATGGATCATCTATTGTTTGTTGCCCACCCAACATGAACCACATAGAAGACCCCAGATGAACCAGATAGTAGACAGATACTATTCGTTGCTGGCTCGATATGAGACCCATGGGCAATTCAAAACTCAAGATTGAACGATAAAGTAGCAGGTAATAATAACCGATGTATAACGTAAGCAAACACGAAAGACTGCGACCTCTCTTCCGGAACTGTGTAGTCCTCAGGTTCATCTGCTCAGTCGATGATGGTAATGCAGTTGGCGTGGCTGCCGGCAACGGGGAAGATGATCTGAGGCGGCGAAAGGAAGTCTGCAGGGGGGATCTCTGCTGCAGTGAACGCTTCTGTCGATGGTGCACCTCAGGTGGGGTGGATGACGGCACGGCAGGAGCAGGACATAACACAGGGGGGGGGGGGGGGGGGGGGGGGGGGGGGGGGGGGGGGGGGGGGGGGGGGGGGGGGGGGGGGGGGGGGGGGGGGGGGGGGGGGGGGGGGGGGGGGGGGGGGGGGGGGGGGGGGGGGGGGGGGGGGGGGGGGGGGGGGGGGGGGGGGGGGGGGGGGGGGGGGGGGGGGGGGGGGGGGGGGGGGGGGGGGGGGGGGGGGGGGGGGGGGGGGGGGGGGGGGGGGGGGGGGGGGGGGGGGGGGGGGGGGGGGGGGGGGGGGGGGGGGGGGGGGGGGGGGGGGGGGGGGGGGGGGGGGGGGGGGGGGGGGGGGGGGGGGGGGGGGGGGGGGGGGGGGGGGGGGGGGGGGGGGGGGGGGGGGGGGGGGGGGGGGGGGGGGGGGGGGGGGGGGGGGGGACGGTTCCGTCGTTGGAGCAGCTCCGCTAAGGTGTACGGCGACGAGGCTGAAGCATGACAAGACAGACAACGTTAATCTGAAGTGGGACCCTAATATCATCTGCAATAGATGATGTAAAATACATCACCAAAAAGTGCTAGATGTAAAACGCATCAGCCGCGCCACGGCCGCTCCGACAGATGCTGTAAGTACTGTTCACTCTGAACTTAACTGAAGAAAATGAACTTCACAGTCGAAACTGAATTTTACTGTCGAAACTGATTGAACTAGTAACAGAGCATTGCAATAGATGTTTAGGGCGTTCGAGCACTAGTAGCAGAGAAGCAGTGATCTAAATCAGCAGACGCTCGAGCAGGGAACGCACTAGCAGAGAGCAAGTCGTGCAGTAGCACCGCGAGCGAGTGCTAAAGCAGCAACTCCTGTAGCTGCCGGAGGTCGTGCAGCAGCAGCAGCAGTGCAAGCGAGAGCAAGGGGGGGGGGGGGGGGGGGGGGGGGGGGGGGGGGGGGGGGGGGGGGGGGGGGGGGGGGGGAGCAGCTGCAGCTAGTGCCGTTGTGGAAGTCGCCGCCGAGGAAGCAACGACATGGGGGAGAGACGCCGTGGATGATGTGGCCGGCGACGGCGCCGTCGATGGAGACACGCCATGTCTGCTCGGTATCGAGCACCGGCAGCCCCGTGAGATCGAATAAAAGATAAAATGCAGCGGTGAGTGCAGAACCTCCTTGGTGGCGCCGAGTTGGCCTCGGCTTCATCGGAGGAATTGGTGAGGGTGCTGCGGTTCCGGTGGGGCAGGTCAAGACGGCGCTGTGGGGATTGAGGTGGCGCGATAGACGAGGCGAACGTCGGGGCAGCTCCTTGGAGGTGGAGGACGGGGCGGCTGATCCGGCGGGACGACGAGATCGACAACGGATCCTCATCCGGTGCGGTGGATGAGGGACGGCGAGCTGTTGCGGTGGACGACGTAGTCGGGGAAGAGTCTCCGGCTGGGCGGCGGTCGGGAGGCCGACGGAGGAGCGTGGGGTTTCGCGGGTTTTGGCGGCCTCGGTGTACGAATGGGGGGCGAAGGGGGAGGGGGGAGCCAAGCTTAGGGACGCGCTTGTTCGAAATGTAGGGTAAGTTACCAGCGTACCCCCACCGGTTTTGACACCGCGACGTGGAGCTTCATTTCCGGCTGAGGGGTAGAAGGGGGATTTCGCGTGTCTGGGCTGCGGGAGCGATTTCGGATGAGGAGGGAGTTCTCGCGCGCGTCCAAATTTCGGGATAACAAGGCGCGGCGCGGGTTGAAGAAGCGGGAGTTTCAAAGCAGGTGAGACAAAAGATACTCGAGCTTGAAAATTTCGGGAGGGGGGGGGGGGGGGGGGGGGGGGGGGGGGGGGGGGGGGGGGGGGGGGGGGGGGGGGGGGGGGGGGGGGGGGGGGGGGGGGGGGGGGGGGGGGGGGGGGGGGGGGGGGGGGGGGGGGGGGGGGGGGGGGGGGGGGGGGGGGGGGGGGGGGGGGGGGGGGGGGGGGGGGGGGGGGGGGGGGGGGGGGGGGGGGGGGGGGGGGGGGGGGGGGGGGGGGGGGGGGGGGGGGGGGGGGGGGGGGGGGGGGGGGGGGGGGGGGGGGGGGGGGGGGGGGGGGGGGGGGGGGGGGGGGGGGGGGGGGGGGGGGGGGGGGGGGGGGGGGGGGGGGGGGGGGGGGGGGGGGGGGGGGGGGGGGGGGGGGGGGGGGGGGGGGGGGGGGGGGGGGGGGGGGGGGGGGGGGGGGGGGGGGGGGGGGGGGGGGGGGGGGGGGGGGGGGGGGGGGGGGGGGGGGGGGGGGGGGGGGGGGGGGGGGGGGGGGGGGGGGGGGGGGGGGGGGGGGGGGGGGGGGGGGGGGGGGGGGGGGGGGGGGGGGGGGGGGGGGGGGGGGGGGGGGGGGGGGGGGGGGGGGGGGGGGGGGGGGGGGGGGGGGGGGGGGGGGGGGGGGGGGGGGGGGGGGGGGGGGGGGGGGGGGGGGGGGGGGGGGGGGGGGGGGGGGGGGGGGGGGGGGGGGGGGGGGGGGGGGGGGGGGGGGGGGGGGGGGGGGGGGGGGGGGGGGGGGGGGGGGGGGGGGGGGGGGGGGGGGGGGGGGGGGGGGGGGGGGGGGGGGGGGGGGGGGGGGGGGGGGGGGGGGGGGGGGGGGGGGGGGGGGGGGGGGGGGGGGGGGGGGGGGGGGGGGGGGGGGGGGGGGGGGGGGGGGGGGGGGGGGGGGGGGGGGGGGGGGGGGGGGGGGGGGGGGGGGGGGGGGGGGGGGGGGGGGGGGGGGGGGGGGGGGGGGGGGGGGGGGGGGGGGGGGGGGGGGGGGGGGGGGGGGGGGGGGGGGGGGGGGGGGGGGGGGGGGGGGGGGGGGGGGGGGGGGGGGGGGGGGGGGGGGGGGGGGGGGGGGGGGGGGGGGGGGGGGGGGGGGGGGGGGGGGGGGGGGGGGGGGGGGGGGGGGGGGGGGGGGGACATGCTGCGGTAATTTTTTAGGCCGAATTGGGACAAGCTTTGGTGTAAGCTTGTTGCAAATCGGAGCTTCCCTCAAGAAGGCTCGTGGTTCCGAGAGGGAACGTATCACCTACGTGTGCGAAATGACATATGTACACTGCCTTCTCCCGCCTTAATTTTTTTACACAGGCAAATTAGACCAAATAAAAGTATCGTGCTAAATTTAGGAATTATTCCGGGTTCGTTTGGCCTTTTTTATACATTAATCGAGTTTCTGCGCATTTAATGTGCATAATTCAAATTTGAACTACAAGCACATGCTCCAGTGCACCAAAGTTGGTTGAAAAATCACATGTGTGTCCTTGGGCGATAATATAGGTTCCATTCAAGAAATGGGAATGAATTTCAAACATCTGGGCGTCTTGGCTCGGCCGGAAAGACTGAGAAACTTGGTTTTTTAATTCCTATAAATCGAAAACACGCCTGAAAATTATGAAACTTGGCATGGTGTCATGACATGGCACCAACATGCTACGGTATTTTTTTGGGCCGAATTGGGACAAGCTTTGGTGTAAGCTTTTTGCAAACCGGAGCTTCCCTCAAGAAGGCTCGTGGTTCCAAGAGGGAACGTGTCACCTCCGTGTGCGAAACGACATACGTACACTGCCTTCTCCCGCCTTAATTTTTTAACACAGGTAGATGAGACCAAATAGAAATATCATGCTAAATTTTGGAATTATTCTGGGTTTGTTTGGCCTTTTTTATACATTAATTGAGTTTCTGCGCATTTAATGTGCATAATTCAAATTTGAACTACAAGCACATGCTCCAGTGCACCAAAGTTGTTTGAAAAATCACATGTGTGTCCTTCGGTGAATTTATAGGTCCCATGCAGGAAATGGGAATGAAATTCAAACATCTGGGCGTCGTGGCTCGGCCGGAAAGATTGAGAAACTTGGTTTTTTAATTCCTGTAATTCCAAAACATGCCTGAAAATCATGAAACTTGGCATGGTGTCATGACATGGCACCAACATGCTGCTGTAATTTTTTTGGCCGAATTGGGACAATCTTTGGTGTAAGCTTCTTGTAAACTAGAGCTTCCCTCAAGAAGGCTCATGGTTCCTAGAGGGAACGTGTCACCTCCGTGTGTGAAACGAGATACGTACACTGCCTTCTCCAGCCTTAATTGTTTTACACAGACGGATTAGACCAAGTAGAAGTATCGTGCTAAATTTTGGAATTATTCCAGATTCGTTTGTCCTTTTTTATACATTAATTGAGTTTCCGCGCATTTAATGTGCATAATTCAAATTTGAACTACAAGCACAGGCTCTAGTACACTAAAGTTGTTTGAAAAATCACATGTGTGTCCTTGGGTGAATTTCTAGGTCCCATGCAAGAAATGCGAATGAAATTCAAACATCGTGGCGTCGTGGCTCGGCCAGAAAGATTGAGAAACTTGGTTTTTTAATTCCTATAAATCTAAAACACGCCTGAAAATCATGAAACTTGGCATGGTGTCATGACATGGCACCAACATGTTGTGGTAATTTTTCTGTCCGATTTGTGAAGCGCACACATTAACAATCAACAAAGTCATTTTGGAACAAGTGTTGTCACGTTACAAATCGCAAAAACAAGTATTATTGAAACCGTGGGCGTTCTACCTACCAATTACGTGCCGCCACACGTCCCCTTTTTTTATTGGCTAGGAGGTGTCGTGCGGGGTAGCTATTTGAGTACGTGAGGCGTGCGATCAAACCCCTGCGCGTGCTCATCAGGAGGAGAGCCCTTTGACCGCTACCCGCCGCGCACCTCCCTCCCAACATCTCCATTAATGGTGCCCGAGCCCCTGTTCTATGGCGTGTCTCACTGGACTGGGGGGGGGGGGGGGGGGGGGGGGGGGGGGGGGGGGGGGGGGGGGGGGGGGGGGGGGGGGGGGGGGGGGGGGGGGGGGGGGGGGGGGGGGGGGGGGGGGGGGGGGGGGGGGGGGGGGGGGGGGGGGGGGGGGGGGGGGGGGGGGGGGGGGGGGGGGGGGGGGGGGGGGGGGGGGGGGGGGGGGGGGGGGGGGGGGGGGGGGGGGGGGGGGGGGGGGGGGGGGGGGGGGGGGGGGGGGGGGGGGGGGGGGGGGGGGGGGGGGGGGGGGGGGGGGGGCCATGGGAACTAGTCTCCGCGGTGAGTGGCGATGAACTCTTTCTTGTCCTCAAGATGCTGCTTGAGAGCATCCACGGATTCCTCCACCAGCCTTCTGCGCTCGATGCGCAGCATGGCATTCTTGTCCATAAGTTTCTCGACGATGACGCCAGTCCTCTTCAACAAGGCAGTGGTCTCCTCCTGCTGCTCCGCACTTCCGACGATCTTCGCCCTCAGCAGGTCACGCTCGGCCTGGAGCTTCGCATTGCTCTCATTAGGTGTCGGATGACACCGGTAGCCTCTTCAAAAGAGGCTTTCATGTCGTCCTGCAACCTCGCCCAGCCGGAGATCTGATCCATCTGGTTATGGACGATTGCATGCATGCGCCTGCAAGAGTCCTCGCCTGCCCGCGAGACATTTTCCTAGGCTGCCGCAGCGCGGGAGGACATCTCTGCTGCATTCGTGGCGCGGCGGGACATCTCTTCTGCTTCCGTGGCGCGGCCGGACCAGTCTGCCGCGTCGACATCGCGGTGGGACATGCGTGCTGCTTCGGCGGCGCGATGGGACCTTTGTGCTGCTACGGCCGCGCGGCGGGACATGCCGGCTGCGTTCGCGGCGAGGTGGGACATCTCTCGTGCTTCCGCTTCCATGCTCACATCTCCCTGGTGGCAATCTCTCGACCCAGAACTCACGCTGGCCATGGCAGACGCAAAGGGAACGATGATGGGGGGGGGGGGGGGGGGGGGGGGGGGGGGGGGGGGGGGGGGGGGGGGGGGGGGGGGGGGGGGGGGGGGGGGGGGGGGGGGGGGGGGGGGGGGGGGGGGGGGGGGGGGGGGGGGGGGGGGGGGGGGGGGGGGGGGGGGGGGGGGGGGGGGGGGGGGGGGGGGGGGGGGGGGGGGGGGGGGGGGGGGGGGGGGGGGGGGGGGGGGGGGGGGGGGGGGGGGGGGGGGGGGGGGGGGGGGGGGGGGGGGGGGGGGGGGGGGGGGGGGGGGGGGGGGGGGGGGGGGGGGGGGGGGGGGGGGGGGGGGGGGGGGGGGGGGGGGGGGGGGGGGGGGGGGGGGGGGGGGGGGGGGGGGGGGGGGGGGGGGGGGGGGGGGGGGGGGGGGGGGGGGGGGGGGGGGGGGGGGGGGGGGGGGGGGGGGGGGGGGGGGGGGGGGGGGGGGGGGGGGGGGGGGGGGGGGGGGGGGGGGGGGGGGGGGGGGGGGGGGGGGGGGGGGGGGGGGGGGGGGGGGGGGGGGGGGGGGGGGGGGGGGGGGGGGGGGGGGGGGGGGGGGGGGGGGGGGGGGGGGGGGGGGGGGGGGGGGGGGGGGGGGGGGGGGGGGGGGGGGGGGGGGGGGGGGGGGGGGGGGGGGGGGGGGGGGGGGGGGGGGGGGGGGGGGGGGGGGGGGGGGGGGGGGGGGGGGGGGGGGGGGGGGGGGGGGGGGGGGGGGGGGGGGGGGGGGGGGGGGGGGGGGGGGGGGGGGGGGGGGGGGGGGGGGGGGGGGGGGGGGGGGGGGGGGGGGGGGGGGGGGGGGGGGGGGGGGGGGGGGGGGGGGGGGGGGGGGGGGGGGGGGGGGGGGGGGGGGGGGGGGGGGGGGGGGGGGGGGGGGGGGGGGGGGGGGGGGGGGGGGGGGGGGGGGGGGGGGGGGGGGGGGGGGGGGGGGGGGGGGGGGGGGGGGGGGGGGGGGGGGGGGGGGGGGGGGGGGGGGGGGGGGGGGGGGGGGGGGGGGGGGGGGGGGGGGGGGGGGGGGGGGGGGGGGGGGGGGGGGGGGGGGGGGGGGGGGGGGGGGGGGGGGGGGGGGGGGGGGGGGGGGGGGGGGGGGGGGGGGGGGGGGGGGGGGGGGGGGGGGGGGGGGGGGGGGGGGGGGGGGGGGGGGGGGGGGGGGGGGGGGGGGGGGGGGGGGGGGGGGGGGGGGGGGGGGGGGGGGGGGGGGGGGGGGGGGGGGGGGGGGGGGGGGGGGGGGGGGGGGGGGGGGGGGGGGGGGGGGGGGGGGGGGGGGGGGGGGGGGGGGGGGGGGGGGGGGGGGGGGGGGGGGGGGGGGGGGGGGGGGGGGGGGGGGGGGGGGGGGGGGGGGGGGGGGGGGGGGGGGGGGGGGGGGGGGGGGGGGGGGGGGGGGGGGGGGGGGGGGGGGGGGGGGGGGGGGGGGGGGGGGGGGGGGGGGGGGGGGGGGGGGGGGGGGGGGGGGGGGGGGGGGGGGGGGGGGGGGGGGGGGGGGGGGGGGGGGGGGGGGGGGGGGGGGGGGGGGGGGGGGGGGGGGGGGGGGGGGGGGGGGGGGGGGGGGGGGGGGGGGGGGGGGGGGGGGGGGGGGGGGGGGGGGGGGGGGGGGGGGGGGGGGGGGGGGGGGGGGGGGGGGGGGGGGGGGGGGGGGGGGGGGGGGGGGGGGGGGGGGGGGGGGGGGGGGGGGGGGGGGGGGGGGGGGGGGGGGGGGGGGGGGGGGGGGGGGGGGGGGGGGGGGGGGGGGGGGGGGGGGGGGGGGGGGGGGGGGGGGGGGGGGGGGGGGGGGGGGGGGGGGGGGGGGGGGGGGGGGGGGGGGGGGGGGGGGGGGGGGGGGGGGGGGGGGGGGGGGGGGGGGGGGGGGGGGGGGGGGGGGGGGGGGGGGGGGGGGGGGGGGGGGGGGGGGGGGGGGGGGGGGGGGGGGGGGGGGGGGGGGGGGGGGGGGGGGGGGGGGGGGGGGGGGGGGGGGGGGGGGGGGGGGGGGGGGGGGGGGGGGGGGGGGGGGGGGGGGGGGGGGGGGGGGGGGGGGGGGGGGGGGGGGGGGGGGGGGGGGGGGGGGGGGGGGGGGGGGGGGGGGGGGGGGGGGGGGGGGGGGGGGGGGGGGGGGGGGGGGGGGGGGGGGGGGGGGGGGGGGGGGGGGGGGGGGGGGGGGGGGGGGGGGGGGGGGGGGGGGGGGGGGGGGGGGGGGGGGGGGGGGGGGGGGGGGGGGGGGGGGGGGGGGGGGGGGGGGGGGGGGGGGGGGGGGGGGGGGGGGGGGGGGGGGGGGGGGGGGGGGGGGGGGGGGGGGGGGGGGGGGGGGGGGGGGGGGGGGGGGGGGGGGGGGGGGGGGGGGGGGGGGGGGGGGGGGGGGGGGGGGGGGGGGGGGGGGGGGGGGGGGGGGGGGGGGGGGCACCCACCCACAGCCACTAATGTCTCAAAGTATAATTATGTCTCTCACACATAGGCCTAAGGTTAACTCGAGTTCCGGGACCATATGAATACATACAATGGGATTCTAGCAGAGCACCTTTTGTTTTGAGATTTCTCTCTCTCTCTCTCTCTCACACACACACACACGCGCGCGCGCGCGTAGACATTGTTTCTCGCTTCATTTTTCCGGCACTTGCATGCACACCATTTGTTTACCTCCGTGATGCTTTAAGTATGCCTCGCACACATGCTATCTACCTATCCCTTAATATAGATATGTGTCACACAAACTCCTTCTCCCTACTAGCAAGATGCCCATGCGTTGCACGGAACATCAAGATGCATTTGTATGAGTAGTTTATCTTGTGGGAGAAAAGGATGAATGAGGGAAGGCCTTATTTGCAAATGTGGAGAGGGGCGTGGGTATCTTTTTGCAAAATTGCCATAGTTTCCTTCCTATCTATCAGATATAAATCAGACGGCCTATATTGCAGGATGGCAGGCGCACGATCATCACCAACTCTGTTTTTTATAAGAGTAGAGATATCTAAGTGTCCCCCCCCCCCCCCCCCACCCACACACACACTTCCCGACACCGAAGGAGTAGGGTGACACCTCGATCTTGATACTAATCTATCTACTGGCTTCTCTTTCAAACACACACACACACTACCCGACACCAAAGGAGTAGGGTGGCACCTCGATCTTGATAATAATCTATCTACTGCTTCTCTCTCAAACACACACACATACACACACACTCGCTAGTTGTGCCTCTATGCCTACCGTGCACATGCTTGATACGTCTTTCTCTCCCTCCCCCCTCCCCACCCCCACCCCAACAATGATAGCAGAAGGGTGACAACTTAGTCTGATCTTAATCTATCAATTGGTTTCCCTCTCAAACATTGTGTCTCTGTCCCTCGCTCAGACACACTCGATACGTCTTTCTCTCCGTAGCCCCCTCGATATGTAGACTTCTCGCGCGCGCACAGCTGTAGTGACGATGACGCTGAACCCAGTGTGCCTTGTTTTTACCGGCCTCGTGTGATAGTTCTCACCCTATTTTCTGTTAATTAACAAGGCAACCTTTTCTTTGTTACTACTAGTGAATCTGAAATCATTCGGGGAAGACATAAAATATATCACTTCAACACAATTATTGCAGTAACTATTTTAAAGGAAACTAGCTAGATGCCCGTGCGTTGCACGGAACATCAAGATGCATTTGTATGAGTAGTTTATCTTGTGAGAGAAAAGTATGAATGAGGGAAGGCCTTATTTGCAAACATGGAGAGGGGTGTGGGTATCTTTTTACAAAATTGCCATAGTTTCCTTCCTATCCGTTAGATATAAATCCGACGGCCTATATTGCAGGATGGCATGCACACCATCATCACCAACTCTGTTTTCTACTCCCTCCGTTCCTAAATATTTGTCTTTTTAGAGATTTCAACAAGTGACTACATACGGAGCAAAATGAGTGAATCTACACTCTAAAATATGTGTACATACACATCCGTATGTGGTAGTCCATTTGAAATCTGAAAAAACAAATATTTAGGAACAGAGGGAGTATAAGAGTAGACATGGAGATATATCTCCAGCATGGTCCACAACGAAAATGTGCTGGACTGGTTAGCGCCGGATGCTCGCAACGCGATGACCTGAGTTCGAATTCTGTCTTTAACTTTAGATTTTTATATTATATATTATTTAATATATACCTCTTTTGCTACTGTACTGATAGTGGAACCCACAGAGTACTTAGAATACAAGATTAAGGATGGACTTGTTTCTTTTTAAGTTTATGTACGAAGCTGTAGCCACCCTGCAAGTCACGTGTACACTGTACATGCAATTAACTTTTTATAGAGGGAGAATCATACACGCAATTAACTCAAATGGATTGGATGTGACTCTATTATTTCCAGCATAAGAGCATCTCCAAAGGCATCCGGCAAATTTCCTCCCGCTTCCTTCCATGGAGGACAACATCAAACGCCAGCGACATACATTTTCACAACTCTAATCAACCAGATGAAATTCATGCAAACACGGACTAATTTCATATAAGCATGAAGGATTTCGTATAAAAAAGCTCGATCTTCATATAAACATGATGGATTTCATTACATTTACATGAACTAAGCGGTGCTAATCCGGCTCTCTTGGTATAATTAATATTCCCTCCGTCCGGAAATACTTGGCCAAGAAATGGATGTATCTAGACTTATTTTAGTTATAGATACATCCAATTTATCCATTCCGAGAACAAATATTTCCCGCCAGAGAGGGATTACCTAATCTAAATGGCCACCCGCAGATCCCTTTGTCTTCCTCATGTCCGGCAGACACTTGCGGGGTCGACGAAGGTCCTCAGAAGAGAAGAAGCAGCAAAGAAACCACCTGAATATGCAGTCGTCACCTCGGCGGTGGCCTTCATGGGACCCAAGTGGCGGCGGCCTCCCGTGTTCTACTTCTCCTCGATGATGGCGGCGGACACGGAGAAGCTGGCCACCGACTCGTCGCTCTCCACGCACCCGGCTTCTGTCTCTACCTACATGGCGCTGCCGCAGGCACGGGAGGCGCGCCGCAGACACGGGAGGCGCGGCCACCATAGACACTGGTGGCACAGTATGACGCAGCAGCAACGACGCCTATACCGCCGTGCTCGCCACCGTGCCGGCGTGGAGCAACTCGCCACTCCTCATCAAGCTGAACTGGAGCGGCGAGTTGCTGAACCACGCACCGGCTTGGGGAGGCAACTGGCTCCGTCAGGCCAAGCGAGGTTGGTGAAGCATTGAGCGGCCTCGCCCATATTAGGAGGGCTCGGCAGGCCACCCAGCCGGGTAGTATGCCGGAGAACGGCTCCTCGGAAGCCATCGGAAGAGTGGAGAAAATTGTGAAGGAGGAGATGGGGGAGCAGCGGAGGGGTGCGATTCTTGCCCGCTGTCTGTCTGGCCTCGTTTAAATAGAGGGCGGATGGTAGGAGCTTGGCCGGCCTCTGGCCTCGTTTGAACTGAGGGCGGACGGGAGGAGCTCGGCCGGCGTTGCATTTAATTCCAGCCCGCTCATGAACGGATGTGTGGCCGAAGTAGGTTTCTCGGTTTGCATGCGGGTTTAACGGAGGCGTTTGATGGAGGCGATGAGGCGTGTTCAGCCGGGCGTGCAGCGGGCGGCGCAGTTCCCGATACGGCTTTAATGAAGACGAGGGAGAGGGTATCGGTTCCTGAAATGTTGAACGGCCAATGATGCATCCTCCTTCAATTAGCATCGTGAATGCATGAGGGAAGTAATGTGAGGAGGACCGGGAAAAGAGGCAGCACGATGTGAATGCAACGCAGTTTGCACTCATATAAAGGCGCCCCTCCATTCCAATGCATCTACCACATCGTACGCACCTAAGCATTTGCCTAAGCACCTACACTAAGCGCAAAAGTGCTCACTCCAGACCCATGGCGGCGATGCACGCGAGCGGCCAGCGGTTGTGCCAGATGGTCCATGACACCGGCCTACGGCATGGCGCCTAGGATCGTCTCCAGACGGTGTTGGTGACCGGCTGGTGGATGGCCGCCGTCGACGCCAACTACGACTCTCAGTTGGACCAGATGATCGTTGCCACCACCAACAAGTTCACCGTCCTCAAGAAGCTCATGGATGACATCGCCGTACTCCTCCAGCACGCGCACCCAGGCTCCTCATTGCCTGCCACCCTAATCGGCCTCCATGGCCGGAACCTCTTTCAAGCACTGGTGGCCCTGCGACTGCCCGCCGACGCCACGAAGAATGTCCACCTGGAGGTCGCGCTCGCCACGAGGCACCTCGCCCTGCAAGAATTCGTCAACCTACACATCCACATGTACGAGCAAATCATGTACATAGGTATCTACGAGGCCAGTGAGGACGCTACGATGTTGGCCTTCCTCAACCGGCTGGAAGCCTTGGATGCCTTTGCTGAGAAGCACCTTGACCTCGCCACAAAAGGCG
The DNA here is from genome assembly GCA_036873465.1 of Thinopyrum obtusiflorum. NCBI lineage: Eukaryota > Viridiplantae > Streptophyta > Magnoliopsida > Poales > Poaceae > Thinopyrum > Thinopyrum obtusiflorum. Next base: position 16,550 of record JAAAWM010011090.1, read on the forward strand.
CAGCTCCTTAGCCGCCGGTATGTGGCCCGGCGAACTGAGTTGAGGAGGAGGAGGTCGTACGTTGATGGATGCATCTTTCTTCTTTCCCCCTGTAACCACAACTTCGATCGCATCATCGTGGCCTTAATTCTTATTGTGCTATTGCATTCTCGTTCCAGTCAATACAGACATGTGCGATCCCTTTGCTTAATTATATGCATCACTGTAACTAGTACTCCATCCGTCAATTTATAAGTTGTGCTTACCTTTTTCATAAACTTTGTGCAACGCACATGCATCTTGCTAGAAACACTAGAACATGTCGGACCGCATGTGACCAAACCGACGATGCGCCAACCTAGCTACTACGTACCCCGCTTATCTGATGGAAATAGCCCCGCCCTAGCATTTCCAATCGTTATTTCTATCTATCGATCATGCCGAGCAGAACCAAATGTTACAATTTATACATGTTTCTCTACTCCTACTCCTATAAAAGACTCAGTTGGTGATGGTGGTGTGTCTGCCATCCGTCGTTTCTGACCATTAGATCTGCATCTAACGGCTGTGAGGTAAGTTGTGGCATTTTTGCAACAATAGCCCACTTCTCTGCTCCAATTTTTAGAAAACCCCTTATTATCTTGAAAGCAACCACATCCCTCCCTCACCTCATCAAAACAACCTGAGAAATATATTTGAGTGAAAAGTAATATATTTTTAGTGGTATATATGTATATCAAAACAAGAGTTATTTCTTTCAAGTTTGTGAACAAGTGCTACTATTTTACTACTTTGGATCCGTCGCAATGCACGGGCATATTCCTAGTAAAAGGAAAAGTCCTGCCGCGTTCGCATCGCACCGCCACACGCCCGGGAATCGGGAGTACTCCACGGCCCGTCCGGCACGCCACATAGCTAGGGAAGGCATGTTGCCTAGCATTTTCACTTTCATGTGGGACCGCCATTGAGCAAACCGACTATTGGCAAACCGCACCCCGCCTGACGCATTGGAAAACAGAAACAAGGGGAAGATCTAGCTGTAGCACGGAAGCCAAGAAATTTGGTGTCAGATGGGGCTCGTTGACAGAGTAGGAGCATTCCGTACTACTACTCCTACTAGTACGAAGTTTGTACTACAAATAGTACTACCACTATACAACTAGGTACGTGCACGACACATCATCGTAGGAACAAAAAAGGGGAAGATCTTGTTTTGGGTGATTTATCTTTTTGCAGTCAACGTAGTATGAATAATATGATGTGGGGGCACCCATCAAGCATATGTGGCTTGGTTGCATGGCTACGAAAGGTTAGAGAAAAATAAATAGATAATGTGTTTAGAGTGCACTCCACTAAATAGATATACTTTGGATCCATTGCAACACACGGGCCGGCACATTGGTAGTAGTAAGAAACAAATTCTGGGTTTGACACAAGCTCATACTGCGGGAGCACCTCAAGGCCTGCTGCAGGAGTTACATTTCCCTCTCGGGGCCCATAGGACCGAGCTTCAGTGGCTTAGTGCACCGGCCTATGAGTCAATGACATGTGGACCTTAAATGCGGCTGGCCCACATGTCATTCTCATGGTGGTGGCATGGTTCTCGACTCACTCGTTTGAGATGAACCGGCTGGTGGTGGCGTGGCCGTGGCGAGGGTGCCACAGCTGTGCGTCGGGGCGTTACGAGGCATAGATGGCCACACTGGCGGGTACTACCTGTAGTAGAGAAGTACTCCAGCTGAGGATTGAAGCCCGGGACGAAATGTGTCATAGCCACTGGATGAAAATCCGATGGTGCGGGAGTACGGATCGGAGCACAGGAGCAGAGCAGGCAAACCGCGTCCAATCGGGTGTGGCTGTGGTAGAAACTTGATGGTCGCCGCAGTTCAGCTGGCCCGCATGTCATGCACACAAAGGCAGAGGAGCGGTGGGGCCGAGAGGGATGAGACGCACGTCGGGGGATGTCGTGCCGTGGGAATCGCATGTGGCAGTGGTAGAAATGTGATGGTCACCGTGGTTCAACTTCCATGCACAAGTTGTCATGTCTGCTGACACATGCATTGCATACCGCTCACTGCAAGGAGCAGTAGTAGAGAAAACTTGTTCCAAAGTTACCATTTTTCCAATAAAATTCTTGAGATATCATTAGTTTTTACACATGGGATTACTCCTGCAAGGGTCAATCACAACAGGTGTTTTGTAAAAAAATGCATCTTGATGTTCCCTGCAATGCACGGGCATCTTGCTAGTTATAGAAGAAGCCCACACGGGCATCTTGTCGTAGGTGCACCGGATGCCGTGCCACGCTACAAAATGTAAAAAAAACAGCTCCAATTTTTTTAAAACCTGTTATCTTCAAACCAGCCACACCCGTCCCTCACCTCATCAAAACAGCCCGAGGAATTTAACTAGAATGTTTATATTTCAAGCCAGTGAACAAGTATTATTCTACTACTTTGGACCCATTGCAACGCACGGGCCAGCACATTGGTAGTAGTAGTCTCTATCTCTATCTCTACTCTACTCTACTCTTATAAAAAACAGAGTTGTTGATGATGGTGTGCCTACCATCCTGCAGTATAGGCCGTCCAATTTATATCTGACGGATAGGAAGGAAACTTTGGCAATTTTGCAAAAAGATACCCACACCTCTCTCCACATTTCCAAATAAGGCCTTCCCTCGTTCATCCTTTTCTCCGACAAGATAAACTACTCATACAAATGCATCTTGATGTTCCGTGCAACGCACGGGCATCTTGCTAGTCTACTACTGTTATAAAAATAACAGAGTTGGTGATGATGGTGTGCCAGCCATCCTGCAATATAGGCCATCCGATTTATATCTGACAGATAGGAAGAAAACTATGGCAATTTTGCAAAAAGATACCTACACCCCTCTCCACATTTGCAAATAAGGCCTTCCCTCGTTCATCCTTTTCTCTCACAAGACAAACTACTCATACAAATGCATCTTGATGTTACATGCAATGCACGAGGATGTTTCCTTGGGGGTCTCTCCAGCGCGGCGTGACCGTAGTTGCAAGTTGACGCCCCTTAAGATGCCGACGTTGAGGGGCACTCAGATTTTGTCCGATGAGCAGGTAAGATGAGTTTGATCACGTAGTAACTGCATTCTAAAGACTACTTCCGTGTACATTTCCTAATTCTCCCCTTGCCCACTGTTTCACAGGTTAGGCTCGGTGCCAGTGGAGATTGGCTTGCATATGTACGGGAGGGTACCACCATCAATTTGCACAACATTTACAATGGTGACACCGTTCCTGTGGAACCTTTGTCCAACATTGGGATCAGCCATGCAACAAGCCATCGCCTGAATTAGTACGATGGAACCACGGTGAGATTGAAGAAGATAGCAATCATCGAAGCCCCGATAAGGTCGTCCACCAAACAAAATTACACTCTCATCACGGTGTTCGACATCGCGATTGCTTTCACGAACCTTGCACATGGCAGTCAAAGGTGGACCATGCTGTCTGCGGCCGATTTGTTGCCGTACGAGTACAAAGACGCTGTGCTCCTTTCTAACCGCATCTTCGCGGTGACAAACCAGGGGACTTGTTTCGTATGGGACACATCCTACGGTATACTCCCTCTCTTCCAGTTTATTTGTTTTGAATTTTTTTGTTTTATAAGTTTCAAATTCAAAATTTGAGCTCCCCATCAGATGTTGAGATTAGAATGGCCATTAAATCGTTGCGTGCATGTATAGTAAGAAACAAATCTCAAGTTTGGCATGAGTTCATGCAGTGGTAGCACCACAAGGCCTAGCGCAGGAGTTACGTTTCCCTCTCGGGGCCCTCGGGACTGAGCTTCAGCGCCTTACTACACCTGCCTTTGAGTCAATAACATGTGGACCCGATAGGTGGCTAGTCCACATGTATTGCTCCCGAAGGCAGAGGGGCAGTGGGGCCGAGAGGGCTGAGCTGCAGGTCGGGGGACGTGTGGTGTCAGGGGTTCGAGCGGCATCGTGGGAATCGCATGTGGCTGTGGTAGAAACTTGATGCTCGCCGCATTTCAGGTGGCCCGCATGTCATGCACACAAAGGCAGAGGGGCGGTGCGGCCGAGAGGGGTGAGGCGCATGTCGGGGGACGCGGTACCGTGGGTTGGAGCGGCGTCGTGGGAATCACGAGTGGCAGTGGATGAAACGTGATTGTCGACATAGTTGAACTTCCATGGACAAGCTGTCAAGTCTACGGACACATGCATTGCATACCGATCACTAGAAGGAGTAGTAGAGAAAGCTAGGCAAATAAAAAGCTCCTTATAGTCAAGCGCACCCATGCAAGTACTTGTTCCAAAGACATGCACACCATCGAAATAGTCCATCTATATAAATATACACAGAGAGGGAATATTTTTTTTACAAGAGTGGAAAAAGTTCATCCATCCATAATGCCCTGCTGCTGGTGCAGCTTCTTCTTCTTCTTCTTCTTCTTCTTCTTCTTCTTCTTCTTATTCTCATTTTCTATGGGAGACGGCTTCGCAATAAGCTCTCTGGACCTTGCAGCAATCTCGAAACTCACACGGGCATTGAGGGCAGCATATTTTATCTGCTCGTACATCAAGGGATAATTCTCCCATCCGGACGACCTTAATGCCAGTGTCTCATCTGTCAGCGTCCTGGGAACGAGGGTCCCCAGACTTGCCTGCCTGCGGCCCACGGCGTGGCTCCACCAGCGGCCCTGTACGGCCCATCTTCACCAGCAAACGCCCAAGACCCTCGCGAGGGGCCAAGCCTCGCGAGGCGGACAACACAAGACCTCCTCGGGAGCGACCTCACCAGGCTGGCTCACGAGGGGCGGAGAGATCAAGGCAAGGGACACCTCGTGAGGTTCCTGTGACGCAAGCCATGACGACTGGAGCCAGGCGGGCGCCAGCGCGCGCAGTGTCCTCATTTCCTCTTTGGTGCTAAAGGGGCAAGCGTAGGCGAGGAGTCCCGAGGCATCAGGCAAAGGTTTCCATATCGGTGCAACGAGACCAAGACCAGCAGGACGGCAAGACGAAGGTCACCGTGGAGCCCAAGACGGCGTCACCACCAGAGCCTTTGGCAGGCGAAGACCACCTTTAGTCAAGATAACTTGTACTAGTTGTCTCCCTTCGAATTTGGCCGTTGTTGGCTCCCTTCCCGCTCAATATTTGGGGAGAGGACCAGGGCCTCTATAAATAGGACTAGCCACCACAGTACGAGGCAACTCATCTTGGACTGGATCCATTCCATCCTCACACTCACCAAGCACAAGAGCACCTCTCCTCAGGAGGCTGTTCTTCCCTTGTACTATTCATCCTCAGCCCAAGAGGCAATCCCCCACACCACACTTGAGTAGGGTATTACACCACATCGGTGGCCCAAACCAGTATAAATCTTGTGTCTCTTGTGTTGCGAGTTCGTCGAGCTAGGCTTTGTGATCGCGGTGAGGGTGAGGGCGTGATTAGGTAGGCAGAGATCTTCGTGCGCACCCCAGTGTTCGAACCTCAAGGGTTTTGCCAGAACCCGAAATCCGACATCATCACCCTTCTGAAGATTTGTTCCGAGCACCAAATTTGCTACGTCGAATAGGGATGGTGTCAGTTTATCACAATCTTCTATAGGAATTTTTATTTTGGTTTATACGTCAGCGATGCTTTTCAAATCAAGGTTGTACGGCTCCAACTTCTATTTGTCCCCTGCGATGGCTGCCCCACAGAAGTATATGTGTCCTCCCGAGACAAGAAATCGTGAAGCTCGCCTGGTATGGAGGGCGCATGTATGATGTGGTACACGAAAACATCATCTTCGAGGCAAAGCTGAAGGACGGCGGCAAGTTGGATCTTCCCAGTGGCACGCTCCATGTACTCTACGTCGAGACCGATGACCTTCATCTCCACCTTTTGGAGGGAGTTGGATACATTGTTGATACACTTTCGAACAACCCTTGGGTGGTCGGTGACGGTGGCAACTATGCTCAACGAGCCTTCGACGAGGACATGTTGGACGCTAAAAACATGCATCTTGATCTCTTTTGCCATTTGGAACCGCTGGACCGGAGGGCTATGGTTTGGAGAATTAGGATTAGGTGGCTAGTCTAACTGAAGAAGATGATTATTTAAACGGGCTTCGCAATTACTCCATGAGTATGCGAAGATGTTAAAACAATGTGAATGTAGTGTGGTTTGGATGCAAATGAAGATGAAGGAGAGGTGAAGAAGCTGAGGAAAATTGGTTCCCGATGGAGAAGTAAATGGGAGAAGTGGCCTGCAGGTAGTTGATTAGACGGCTAGGTAGACTAAATGAAAAGGCTATGTGGGTAGACTGAGGAGTGGTACCTGTCCGTGTATGTGCCCATCCTTCTAGCGCTCCATGTGCCACTGGCTAGTTGAGGTCACTCCTTTGAATCACCGTGGTGAGACATTTTATGATTCCTTTTTATTTCTGCACCCCTCCTGATAGGTGGGACCTATGCAAACGAATAAAAAATGTGTCGTAGATGGTTCAGATGGATATTGGCGCATGTGTGGGAGACACAACATTCTCTTGTTAAGGAATAAGTATGCGGTTATCCTCAAAAAATAAAAAGCCTTCTTCGCGCTTCCGCATGCACGAGAATTTGGTTCTGCTCGCAATATGGATGATACCTGGAGGATGAAGTGAACCCAGAGGCATGCTAACACAGGAGACCTATTTCCGCTATACAGTACTACTCATGTTCCTACTACTCCTACTAGTAGTAGTAGTACAACTGTGGTACACTTGATGGTCAAAATATTATTCATCCGGTCCTCATAGTGAACTGACAAGACCCTGCGCCCGAGGTGACACTAGTCCAGGCGGCGTGTTCGGGTTACCAAAGTCAGCCTCACCTTGTGCACTGTGCAGTTAGTGTCACCGCCACTGTATAGCATGCCTCGCCTTGTCTCCCTCTCCCTAGCACCACTCCATCTCCATCTCCGTCTCGCCAAAGATCCTGAGGTCACTCTTCATCATCTCACTGTGCCCACCCGTACCCTCACCTCGCTCGCCTCCCCCAGTACCACTATTCCCTCGCTAGCCGCTCCAGCACCGAGAGCCTTCTCCCCGGTAAATCAAGCCCCCCAAAACCCCACCTACAAAACTCCAGCATGGCCGAACGCGAACCGCGCAGCATCCATATGAGCCGCAATTGGAGCAATCTCCCCAGTGACATCCTCGACCTCTGTTGTTTGTGTATGGATATGTTGAGCGCCCTGCGGCTGGCTGCATGCTCGAGGGACATGCACATGGCCATCGCTGAAGCGAGGCCTAAGCTTTTCAAGACACCCTGCTTGCTGCTATCTGGTCTTGCGAGCAAGGTAGTCAGAATCCCGATTCGACTGCTAGAATCCTATGACTTCATGACCCTACGGAAGCATCTCGATCCAAATCCCACTATGAATCCGGATCAGGTAGAATCCATGTTGAGTCGCGATCCAAGTCATAGAATCATGTACAAAACTGTACAATCCCGACTATGCTATGGACTACATCCGATTCTACTAACTTATCTAAGCCATTTGTTTAGTTGTAGCAAAATAGTATGCCATCATCCAAACCCCTTTTCATATACCTCATGGACCTTTATTCCCCTCCCAAGTCCAAATGCTTAGTCGTAGACACCTTTGATCTAGCTCTTAGAAACCCTAGATCGAAATTGAGGATCAGGCTTGTCGACATATGGAATTGGCATGAAAGGAGGATGCTTCAAGATTGATCGGAGAAGGAGAGAAAGACCCTTCAAGGTTTAGCACTGTAGGTCAGATGGACAAGTGATCGACTATTCATGCACTCTAAAAGAACATAAGTAAATTTCGTGCATTGAAGGTTTAAATGTTCTATATATTTCGCTCTCATATATGTTCCATACATGCGAGCTAGATGGTAGGTTAGCCATAAAAAGAAGTGGAATACAACTAGCATTGATGTGTATGTTCTTTGCTCCATATTTAGTGTCAAAACTCTATAGAACCCATATAAATTTCTTGTGTGCATACAAAATATCTTATTTGAGTAAATCTAGTAGAATCTTCGATTCCACGACTCGGTCTTACGACTCGATTCTGTCTGAGGAAAACCGATCCGACTCCGAATCCCGACTCTGACTACCTTGCTTGCGAGATTTGCTCACCATGATACAGAGGCATACATGATGTCCCTCGACTTCAATCCGACCTCCATTAGTCAAAACTTCTTTGAAGGTATGTAGTGGGTCGCCATACATCATTTCCCTCGACTTCGATCCAATCACAATCTCCCAAAATTTCTTGGCAGGTATGTACTGGGTCGGCATGAGCTCCCACTGGATGGTTGCCGTCAGACAAGACTAGAAAAGTTGGTGCTCATGAACTTCCACACCTCCCATGAGATTATCCTTCCTAAGTTGGATTATATAGGGTTTTACCGTCGCGGTCGAAGTCATCTAGATTACGAAGTCAGTTGGACGCACCTTGTTTTGTAGAAGATTGTAATCTGCCAAGTGCCCACACGAGATGCGAATTACGTAGACTTCAAGCTAATTGCCTTGTTCGACCGCGGACTCGCCTATCTTTCCGCTGGTGCCTTCTTTAGCTGGAGACAGCTCACCTCACAGTGGATCGTCAAAGCTGATACACACTTCTGTGATGCTATTGAACACAATGGCATCATCTACGCGATTGACAAAGCAGATGGAACCACGTATTGCTGGGACGACGCATGTAAGTTGTTTCTGTCTGATGTTAATGATGACGCCATGACACTGTTTGAACTTTTTGTGATGATTGGCATATCCCTATTTGAGCAGAATTTGAGTAGAACTATGGCAATGTATTAGAGACACCGTAAATCGGCTATATTGGGAATGAGTTAATTCATGCGATTGTGACCATGTCACTACAGCCAATTTGTACCCCTGAATAATCAAACGGTTAGGATGATATGGATATTCTCCTTGTTTTATAGTAATCTATATACTACTAAATATGAGTGTGTATTAATGGCCATGTTAGTTTCCTCATTTTCATTATGTAGAAACATGCATCACACTGTTTGTTTCATCTAACTATACATTAGGGAAGTAAATGTGCAGATGGAGAACTCTATATTTGGAAGTAGTGAAATCCTGTAATGCTTACCATGTGTACATACCTATATTCGCCCTTCAGCAATCAATGGATAGAATAATATCCTCACAAAAAATTTGCCCACGGAACATGAGTATATAACAATGCATGGTATGTTAGTTTCCTTGAAGAATTTGTTTGTGAGGACAGAACATGATTACATAACATGCATGACATGGCAGTTTCCTGTGAAGAATCGATTGCGAGATAACATGAGTATAACCATGCATGGCACTTCTATATTTTTGAACCCAGTATACATTTCCCTGTATTTTCCTCCCAGTTCCAACAGGGACATATCAATGTTGTTTCTTGAATTATCCTACTCATACTCTGAACAGTGCTGATCTTACATTAACAATGCTTGTCCTTTTTGATATGATGCAGTGTCCCTACAGTTACTGCCCTTTGTAATCACACCACCTTTGCCAAAAACAGGGAAGCACAACTGGTTCCTCGCTCGATCGGACGATGGCAAAAGACTGATGATCATTCGGAAACATGAGCCAGAAAAGTTATATTACAAAAAAAACCCACTGTATACAAGCACCGTGAAATACGTGAGTATCCGAACAGTGGCTGCTACGCCTATGAGCAGGATACCAGCTTGTTGGGGCCTTCAGGATTTTTGAGTTGGAGGTGGGTAAACAGCCTTGGTTCACACTCTCTGTTTCTCGAACTCAATTATCCGATTAACCAGCAGATCTCCGTTGGCAAGGACCTTGATGGCAGAGAGGCTCTGTTTGCTATGGAAAACTGTGTCTACACGGCGAGCCCTAGGACTTCAGGACAAAACTCCCCTGATTGTCAATGATACAGCATGCAGCCAAAAGAAGGTGAGAATGACAAAGGCATCTAGATTAACTTTGATCCTTGGATGTCTCAAGTCCGACAAGCAGTGATGTGGTTCAAGCTTTCAGGTTGATAGGAAATTGGGCTGTTGCATCGAAAGGATGGAGTACTGGTGTCTCCAAATCACTGGTCGCTGAAGCGGGGCTGCAAATTATGATGTTGTTGGATCATCCCTCTTCGAATGACTTGTTGTCTTTGCTGCTTGTTCTGGATGCATAGTTCTCTCTTTTGTTATGCATATTCCTTGTCATTTGGTCATCCTTGTCTATGTCACTCTTACTATGTAATAGTTGCCTCTATTTAGAATGTCATTCTCGTCTGGATCATGAGAGTCTGAGGGCTGCAGATGGGTGCGTTTTGGTGGTGTAGCAAGACTTCTTATGAACTATCATGTCTTGTTGTTTATGTCAGTAGTAGTCACTAGCCAGTGTTTGAATGTTGTATATATCGTTGTTTCGAACTGTTTATTGTCTCGAACTGCTAGTGGGCTAAATGAGGGCATCACCATTCTCTAGTCTTCAGAGTATATCTCCTTTTTTCAAGTTATAATTTGAGCTTAGTGTCTTTTCGATGATGTACACTTGTTTGGGCCAGTCAGGTGTCGTTGAATATGGGCCGAGTAGTAACGCAATGCCAAACAGGTCAATTATGACTCTCAGGCCGGGCTCTCAAAAGATCCTAAAAAAAGGACGGGCTCTCCAAAAAAGAAAGAATAAGGACTCTTAGGCGGACATGTGGGAGCCACCGGTGTTTTCGTGCGCTTGTGCGCCGAGAGCATATTGGCGCGTGTTCAAAATTCATGCTACCTTTTCATCCCCAATCTCTCGCCCCTCCCCCACCTCTGGAATCTCGATTCCTACTCCATCCCCCAAGTCCCCCTCCTGTACTCCCTGTACTCAAGCGCACTATCATGTCGCCTGTCAACGCGGATCTCTGAGCCGAAGATCCTGAGGTCCGTCCTGCCTTCGGGCGCTGCGTGCTGTTGCTAAATAGTGGCATGGCGGCGCTTGATGACCAGATTGCCGGCAAAGTGCAGATGGTAACCATCAACGGCAACCGGCCTCCTGTATCACTGGACGACCTTGTCAAAGCTCTTGGCATTGCGCACGGCATCCAAATAAGTGACTTGCTCATCGAAGTCTATCTGCCATCGGCTGATTTCTTTGTCAGGTTCCGGACAACTTTTGACTGCAGTCGTGTGTTCGAATCTTCCCCGTGTTTGTTCTGCGATGGCGCGCTGGTGAGCTTTGATCAGTGGCACCCATGATGGGGCTCGGTGCCCACTGAGCTTGAGTTTTTACCAAAGCTTACCATCCATGGCATGCCTCGACGTGCTTGGAATAGCGAGTCCATGAATGAGCTTATCAACGACCTTGGAGGTGTGCTCGTAAGCATGTTTGTTCCTACAGACAGCTGGGCTCTGACAGTTATGGCATGGATGAAGAAGCCGTCCACCATACAGAAGGTGATTGGTGTTGAGATACCGGTGCAGGAATCGGGGTTGTACTATTCATTGCCACCAGGGCCGCCACGGACCACGTTAGGGATGTACCTGTATCGAGTGTTCGTGCATGTCGAAGAAGTGGTCAATCCATCAATCGAAGTCCTGCCGCCGCCACTAGTGCCAGGGTCTGTCGACGACGTCCATTACAGGAGTCAACGTCAGACTTTCCCCGTGTTGCTCGGAATGATGGATGGCATAGGGCCTACTCCATCGCGCGGCGGAGGCCACTGCTTCTTTGGGAGAAGAGGCAGGGCTGGCTGCCTGGATGTGCTCTAATTTGAGGTAACAACTGAATCTTGTCAGATACTATTTAAATCCGAGCTATGGGTGTGAAGCACTGATGTGCTAGTACATTTGATTGTGACCTGTTCTATTTTTGTACATGAACTTTTTTTAGAAAGGGTTGTACGTCAACTTACTGTGCTAGCAGGACTTATTGTGTTGTTTGTTTGTTTTCTTTGCATAGCATTCAAGATATTTCCCCATCATTGATAACGATGATGAACCGTTATGTACGAGTTCGTTGGTTTCAACATAGCCCTACCCATAGCGATCCACTGCTTCCACTCTGATTGTGCCGCCTACGTGAAATTTTTGTATGCAAGTTCAGTGTGCTATGATGTTCTATATGATTGTGTCAACTATATAAGTTTTTACTGAGCATTAGCAATGCATATGGCTGAAAGATGTATTTACGAGCATCAACCGATGGGTATCTCTCTCTCTCTCTCTCTCTCTCTCACACACACACACACGCGCGCACGCACACACACATGCACAAGTGGGACCATCGAATTATTTCTTCGCTCATGACAGCTTTTAATTATTAGGTTCCATTGTACTCTAACTTTTTTCTTAAGTTATTAATTGAGCTCAGTGACTTCAAAAATTTGTACAGAAGCCTTGTTTGGGCCTTTCTGGCATCGCTGAATGTGGGCTGAGTAGCCATGTAAGGTTGTACTGTACTACACATGTCTTTTTTTTCAACATCAGCAATGCAACTGGGCCGACAGTTGTACACAATATCCGGGTCAACTTGTTATTCACCGCCCCGCTGGGCTGCAAATCTTTCCTAGGAGGGATGCATTAGGCTTAACAAGAAAATGGGCTTTAAGAAATAATAAATGGGATGTAATTATAAAAACTGGGCAGTAACTATAAAAAATGCACCAAACATGTAATTAGTTAAAAAAATATTATTTTTGGAATTTGAAAATTTTATTTTCATTACTTGTTGCGCGTGCAATATTTTGTTGGATTTTTACGTAATACAAATTTATTTTGAAATTATATTTAATCTGACAAGAACTTTCGGGATAAAAATATTTCGGATCCCATCAAAATGTGGGAATTTTTATTGAATTATGTTTTGAGCGGTTGGTTGAAATTATTAATCGTTGCCCTCGCTAGAAAATGGGATGTACTTTTAACAAACTCTAAATGGGCTGTAGTAAATTCCATTAGAATTCAAAAATGGGATGTACATTCTTACAAATCGCAAATGGGCTATATGTTCTCTGCCACACACTTGTGGACCTACTAAGTTGACGCGTCCCCTGAAAAAAACCGAAAACTAAGTTGACGCGTATGCAAGGCTTTGTCAACTTATAGTCAACGCATGGTTCTAGCAGCTGTGGCTATTGGATGTCCATCCAACGGATGTCGTGCTTCTTCTTCAATCTCGGATATTCTTGCTTCAGTGGCCCAAAAAATGATTCCTCCCCCTGACATCTGGGGTGCACTATTTCGGAGGATGACCTGTGGCCTACTAAGTTGACGCATACCAAGGGCTTTGTCAACTTAGTAAATATAAATGGTTCTAACTGCAGTCACCATACGATGTCCATCCAACGGATGTCATGCTTCTTTAACCTTTGGTCTTCTTGCTCCAGCCGCCCAAACCAGCACCGACCGTGCCGCCTACTCCTGCCTCCCGTGGCCGGCTGTGCTGCCACCGCTGGCCTTGACATCCCTCTATTCTCACCCACACCTCCTATTATTCTCCGGCGACGGTAGCCTCACACCGAAGCCGAAGCAGTCAACCCACGTACTCCCCTCCACGTGGGCATCCACTACCGCGTCTTCCCCGGCTCCGCATTGTTCCCTTCCTAGGCCTCGCCGTCATCCACCGCCTTGGTGCTCTCGGCGCGGCATGGTCAACATGGTCAACAAAGGACAGCCATCGGAAGAGGACTTTAGGCGGTGAGGCTGACAACTAGACCCACCAGCTACATCTTCGAACACAAGGAAGTGCCTCCTTATTACTCGCAAAATAAAAACGATTCCTCCCCCTGACAGCTGGGACCGACTAGCTATATCTTCGCACACAAGGAAGTGCGTCCTTATCCTCCCTGACCGCTGGGACCCACCCGGTCAAGGCGTATGTAGCGTTCTCTGTCTGGTCGCGAACGTGTATGTACATACTGGTCGATCGGTCTCTCTGCAAGTATGAACCGTGGCCGAGTAAGTAGCGGCACGTGTCGTTGTAGAGCACCCGACGTAGTAGTTCACGTAGTCCCGTCTAAGTCCTGTACATGTATGTACAGCCACAGGGCAAAAAATACGGCCACGTACGTACATACGGGCGGGGTCTCGAGTGCGTACTCGTGCATATATACGGACAACCAAGGCTTGTGTACATGGAGAGGCAATGGATGGCAGCAACGGCATCTTGTTCATCGGGCAGTGAACCGGCTGGGTCAGAACGGAGAAACAGTGTTCTGTTCAGCGGGAGGCAACCGACTGGGTCAGAATGCGTCTTGTTCAATGGGATCCAACCGGCTTGGACGAAACAGCCGAAACAGGGTCTGGCGTACCGCAGAACAGAGGAAACGGCCTTCTGTTCGACCGACCACGGTCGAAACGAGATCCTATTCATCGGGAGGGGTCTGGCGTACCGCAAAACGGAGGAAACTGACTTGTGTTCGAGTGCCTACGGTCAAAACGGGGTCTTGTTGATTGGGAGGAGTGTGGCGTACCACAAAACAGAGGAAACCGACTAGTGTTGGAGCGCCTACGATCGAAACGGTGTCCTGTTCATCCACCGTCTACTGCCTCGCTCCAGCCTCCACGGGGCTACTGTTCATCCACCGTCGACCCGCTCCACCCTCCACGGGCTACTGTTCATCCACGGCTACTGTTCATCCAGCCTCCACCGGCTGCTGTTCATAGAGCCTCCACGGGATCCTGTTCATCCACCCCCAACCGGCTGGGGTGCAGCGGCCTCCTCGGGGTCCTGTTCATCCAGTGGCAATGGCCTACTACCACGGGGTCCTGTTCATCCAACCCCCACCGGGAACTGTTCATCCATAGCCAACCAACCGGCTCGACTCACCACTTCTTGACTCGTTCTACGTACCGCGCGCACGGTAGCAACGGTCACTGTTCATCGAGAGGCAACCCAACACCGGCTGGCTACGTCTCGCACGAGGGCTCGATCGGCTTTAGTAAGCAGCAACAGTGATCGATCGCTCGGGTTCAGTTAGCAGCAGCAGCGAAGGAATTGCTCGGGTTCAGTTAGCAGCGAGTGAATCGCTCGGGTTCAGTTAACAGCCAAGGGATCGATCGCTTGGGTTCAGTAAAGTGTGATCGCTCCGGGTTTAGTTAGCCAACGCCTTGCACACACGCGCGTACATGAGAGAAACGCCAAACAACAGTGCATTGCTCGACCCCGACCACCCACCATAACTGGGAAGTCCACGATATTTCCTCTCCCTCGCTTCTACCATGATTTTTTTCGTCATGGATGGCCCAAAGAATGTCATGCAACTGCGTCTCCGGCCCGCCCAGGACGAAAAGCCCATTTTCTGTCATGATTTTTTGTCATAGAAGTCGAAGCCCACCACATCTATGATGATACCGGGATTTGTCACAATTATCGTCATAGAAGTGTCATAAGCATGACAAAAAAAAATTCGTTCGGCCCAAAATGTCACGGATGTGTCTTTTTTTTGTAGTGATTGTATTGCAACATCTTCAATTCTTCCGCGGACGCTTCACGATCCGGTTCTCTTCCATCCTCGAAGTATTCACCTTGCAAGCCAATACGCACAATAGCCCAAATGACGGGGTTATGTCCAAGAATCTGCATTTTCATCTTATGCTTCCAACTAGCAAAGTTAGTACCATCAAAGTAAGGACCTCTACGGTGGTAATTTCCCTCGCTAGACGCCATACTCTCCTAGGTTGTGAAACCAAGGCTATGATCACCAAAGGTGTGGAAATCAAGACAAATGGAGACCAAAGCTCTAATACCACTTGTAGGATTGAAAGTAGGTCTAGAGGGGGGTTATTAGACTACTTGACCAAATAAAAACTTAGCCTTTTCCCAATTTTAAGTTTTCCAGATTTTAGCAACTTAGCACAAGTCAAGCAATCAACCTACACATGCAATTCTAAGAGTGTAGCAGCGGAAAATAAAACATAGCATATGAAGGTAAAGGGAAGGGTTTGGAGAAGGCAAACGCAACGTAGACACGGAGGTTTTTGGCATTGTTCCGATAGGTGGTGCTATCGTATGTCCACGTTGATGGAGACTTCAACCCACGAAGGGTAACGGTTGCGGGAGTCCACGGAGAGCTCCACCCATGAAGGGTCCACGAAGAAGCAACCTTGTCTATCCCACCATGGCCATCGCCCATGAAGGACTTGCCTCACTTGGGTAGATCTTCACGAAGTAGGCGATCTCCTTGCCCTTACAAACTCCTTGGTTTAACTCCACAATCTTGTCGGAGGCTCACAGGTGACACCTAACCAATCTAGGAGACACCACTCTCCAAAAGGTAATAGATGGTGTGTTGATGATGAAGTCCTTCCTCTTGTGCTTCAAATGATAGTCTCCCCAACACTTGACTCTCTCTCACAGATTTGGCGATGGTGGAAAGATGATTTGAGTGGAAAGCAACTTGGGGAAGGCTAGAGATCAAGATTCTTGTGGTTGCATTGGAATGTCTTGGTCTCAACACATGAGTAGGTGGTTCTCTATCAGAAAATGAGTAGTGGAAGTGTAGGCACGTTCTGATGGCTCTCTCTTGAATAGAGAAGGGGCTGGAGGGGTATATATAGCCTCCACATAAAATCCAACTGTTACACACATTTGACCCAACTCGGCCGGACCGAATAGGAGAACTCGGTGAGACCGATTCAGTTCAAAATGTGAACGTTAGGAATGTCGGTGGGACCGATATGATCAACTCGGTGGGACCGATTTGCCAGGGCTAGGGGAAAACCTCATCTCGGTGTGACCGATTGCATGAACTCGGTGAGACCGATTTCAGCAATGTGTTAACAGAGAATTGGTCAGGCAAACTCGGTGGGACCGGTCGCTCATTTTGGTAAGACCGAAATGTTACGAAGGGAAACAGAGAGTTTGCATTGCGAACTCGGTGGGACCGATCGCTCACTTTGGTAAGACCGCAACGTTACGAAGGGAAACAGAGAGTTTGCAACGCCATCTTGGTGAGTCCGAGATACCTATCGGTGAGACCGAATTGATTAGAGTTTATGGCAGTGGCTATGTCAAAAGAACTCGGTGGCGCCGGATAGATCAAATCGGTGGGGCTGAGTTTGACTTTAGGTTTTGGACATATTTGGAAGTGAGAAAGTGGTTGAGGGCTTTGGAGCATATCACTAAGCATTTTTAGCAAGTAGACCATTAGGCAACACCTCATCCAATTTTAATAGTATTGGCTTTTCCTATGGACTCAATGTGATTTTGGATCACTAAAATAGAAATGAAGAGTCTTGAGCTTTTGCCAATCTTTGTCCTTAGCATTTTGAGGGGTCCACATCTCTAGTCCATGCCATGCCAATCATTGAACTTTCTGAAATATTTAACTTGAATGGATATTAGTTCAATGAGCTATATGTTGTTATGAATTACCAAAACCACTCGGGGAATAGTTGCACTTTCAGCATCTCTCTCATAAGCATAGCACCGGTGGGTAAACAAATTACTATTGGGCAATTGACAGAATTGCGCATTGATGTCTACTACACAACTTGTTCTTGTAGACTCGTGTTGGGCCTCCAAGTGCAGAGTTTTGTAGGACAATAGAAAATTTCCCTCAAGTGGATGACCTAAGGTTTATCAATCCGTGGGAGGCGTAGGATGAAGATGGTCTCTCTCAAACAACCTTGCAACCAAATAATAAAAAGTCTCTTGTGTCTCCAACTCACCAAATACAATGGTAAATTGTATAGGTGCACTAGTTCGGCAAAGAAAGGGTGATACAAGTGTAGTAATGATAGTAGATATTGACTTTTGTAATAGGAACAATAAAAAACAGCAAGGTAGCAATTGATAAAACGGAGCACCCAAGGTATTGCAATGCTTCAAAATGAGGCCTAGGGTCCGTACTATCGCTAGTGCAATCTCTGAACAATGCTAACATAATTGGATCAAATAACCATCCCTCATCGTGCGATGAAGAATATCACTCCATAGTTCCTATCTAGCGGAGAACATAAGAATAAATTGTTTGTAGGGTACAAAACTACCTCAAAGTTATCCTTTCTGATCGATCTATCCAAGAGTTCATACTAAAATAACACCAAGTTATCCTTTCTCATCGATCTATCCAAGAACTCGTACTAAAATAACACCATATGATACACATCAACCAACTCTAATGTCACCTAGATACTTGTCGGTGCAACAAACCCTGGGTCCGTTGCCCAGACTGTGCACATGCCCAAGAACAAGATTACAACACCAAGATCAGATCAAAGCACGAGGAATTAGTTCTTCGAAGGACCAACGTGCAGATCAAGAAGACCAAGAATAGCCAGAGAGACAAGGTACCACTACAACAAGAACCTCCCTTGCTGGGCAGGCGAGCCTGGCGAGGTTGGGGTTACCCCGGAAGTGAGCCGCCAAGATCGCCCCGGCAGGCCTGCCAGGGCTCACGGAGGCAAACCACTGCACCACACCACCACACAATGATGCACGTCGTCGATCAGTGCGGGGTCAAGCTCCCAAGTGACTAAGTGGCTGCTCCCTGCCACATGGCAGCCACTTCCTACAGAAAATACCTCCAAGCGACACCCATCCTGAGACGTGTCAAGCAAGCAAGCGCGAAGCTGGCAAAACAGCCCGGCAGGACCTGTCGGGCAAGCTGTGATGTGACACTGAGTGGTGCATTCAATGCGCTTTGTCAGCCTGCAGAGTTAGGTATGATAGCACTGTTTGCTATCTAATCAGTATGTAAAGACTGATTTGCCATTGTGGTGACCCCTTGATCTATAAAAGGAGGCCCATGGCAACCGCAGAAAGGATTCAGACCCCAGCACATTCATACGCGTGTAGCTGCTCTCGCCCCGGGGCAACCTTGCCGGGCAAGAATGCTACTTTTCTCCACCATATTCCACCATCAATCCACCAAAGTAGGAGTAGGGTTTTATGCCTCACAGCGGCCCTAACCTGGGTAAAACTGCCTTTGTGATCTCTGTCGTGCTGTGTTTTGCTTCTCCGCTCTTTGTGCAACGTACCCATCCCCCCGCCGAACCAAAAGGGGCTCATGGCCCCATAGGTGGCCGTGGTTTCCCATGAAATCTTTGGCGCGCCAGGTAGGGGGATCACTTGCGCAAACCTGAGAGCATAAGTAGCGCATCATCTTCATCGCCATTTTCATCATCGACGGCTCCATCGACTATGGCGCCCAAGAAGAAGTCCGGTGCCGCAGGTCACCCATCCACCTCGAAGGCCCCGCCGTCGGCGACTGCCGATGCCGCGGGGACTGCGGAGGCGCATGAGGATGTGGGCGCTGCAGGAGACGTGGTCAGCACAGGCGGCGTTGTCACCACCTCTCCCGTGGCTGAAGCAGGAGTGGGAGGTACTGGAGCACGACAACACCAACAACATCCCGGTGACCACGCTCCGTGACGTGTGGGTAGAGAGATTATTCCTTCTGTCCCTCCCGGCCTGGTCGAGGGGCATAGACACGGCGGTGACGTTCGTCCCCAGTCGCAATCCTACAGCCGCCCATACCGTGGGCACGGTCGCGGGACATGCACCCCCGGAACAAGCTGGCCCAGCCAATGCTCCAAATGGAGTCATTGGCCCCCGCGCGCCATCACCTCGTCACCATGCCATCCCAGCGACTGGCTCCCGACGATGGGAGCCCGGCGCAGCCACCGCCGGCACCGTTAGGAGCCGGGCGACGCTACGGTCTACATCGTCATCACCAATGCCAAGCATCGCTTCAGAGGCCATGGCGCGGGCCTAGCTGCTGCTGATGTTTCCGCCGGCAGCTGATCAGATGGATGAGTGGAGAGCCACCATTCAGAGTCTGATTGGCTTTGCCGAGGCTGGAGGCTCACAACGAGCTGGCCCGCCACGGCCTCCCCAGACGACGACGGCCCACGCTGCTGGCCGTGCGGAAGGGGCCACCCCCATGGTGCAGTCCCCATTGCGGCAACCAGCATGAGGGCCACGAGACCAAGAGCTTGATGACGTCTCGATGGCTTCGTCTGACCTTTGAGCACGTCAAGGTCGATGATGAGCCCCGGAGGATAGGCAAATGGAGGGCATGCACGTCACCATCGAATGACGCCACGACGGCCACCACTAGTCCAATGGGCGCGATGGCCCCAACGTCGACGAGCCCGCACTCCGCAGAGGTGGGTACCTGCCTTTCGAGGCTGGGTGCCCTGCCTTCACTCGTGAGCTGCAGCAAGTCCGTTGGCCGTCTGCTCGCATGTTCAAGCCAGAGATTCCAGAGAGTATGATGGGAGACTGAACCCGGCAGAGTTCTTGAGCATCTACACCATCGCTGTTCAAGCTGCCGGGGGAAGAGATGAGAAGGTTTTTGCCAACTACTTCCCTTTAGCACTCAAGCCTAATGTGAGGTCTTGGCTGATGCATCTGCCGGAGAACTCCATCTCGACCTGGGCTGACCCGTGGCATGAGTTCGTTGGTGCCTTCACGGACGGCCCAGCGATTTGCAGCTTCTCCCGCAGAAGGAAGGAGAGACTCTGCGAAAGTACATGCAGAGGTTCAGCCGAGTCCAGAGGAATATTCCAGATATCCACCCGGCAGCTGTGATAGCTGCGTTCCAGTCCAACGTGTGCAACCATAGGATACGTTCCAAGATGAACATTCGATTGCCCAAGATTGTGAAGGAACTTTACACCTTGGTGGACAAGTGTGCTCGAGTGGAGGAGGGGAGGAAACTCCCTGGAGAAGAGGATGGCGTCGACGTCGACTCAGAAGATGATGACGAGGCCACTAGTCAGAAGAAGAAGAACAAGAAATGCAACAAGAAGCTCAAGGATAAAGCAGTACTGACTGTTGAGGAATCAGGCATGCCTAGTACCGGCAAGAAGGCTAAGGCCAAAGCCCCTGGCAAGGAAGTTGCCACGTGCACTGACTGCTGGGAGGCTGCGGCTGCCGAGAAGGCTGGAAAAGGCGATGGGCCGTATTGCAAGATTCATCGGACCAAGGGCCATGATCTCCAGGAATGTCATCAGGTCGAGCGGCTCGTCAAGAAGCAGAGGGCTGAATATGAGAAGCGTGATAAGGAAAAAGGTCAGAATGGCGCTGGCGGGAAGGGCCGAGGCGGTGAAGCAAATCGCCCCGGCAAGGCTCTTCGGAACCAAGGAAAACCTGCCAGGGGCCCAGAGAAGGAAGATTGCAATGATGAAAGTGATGAAGGGGATGAAGAGGAAGCCAACGAGCAGGAATTCCAGAAGGCCACTGATGGCCTGTGCATTGGCGGAGGTGCATATCTGCACTCCTCTCACCGCCAACTTAAACGGTGGGTGCGTGAGGTCAATGTCATGGAGCCAGCGGCAGAGTCTCGGAAGCCGCTCAAGTGGTCAAGCACGGCCATCATCTTTGATGAAAAGGACCATCCTGACCACACCACCGCAATAGGATATGCTTGCCGTTGTTGGTTTCACCAACAATTCGCAACCTCAAAGTCACAGAGATGTTGGTTGACGGCGGGGCCGGGTTGAATCTGATTTCCCCAAAGGTCATCAGCAAACTTTAGATAGCAGAGGAAGAACTCAAAGTCACGGGCGTGTTTCAAGGAATCAACCCCGGTAGGAGTCATCCTAAGGGAAAGATCATGTTGCGAGTGACATTCGGAGGAGAGTTAAACTACCAGACTGAGAAGGTTGTGTTTGATGTGGTCGACCTCCCCCACTGTATAATGGAATCCTTGGACGCCCAGCTCTGGTAAAATTCATGGCGGCATTCCACAATGCCTACAACACCTTGAAGATGCCAGGGCTGACGGGAGTCATTTCCATTCCATCAGACGAGAAGGATGCAATTATTTGCGTGGATAAGATGTACCGGGACGCAGTAGCGGCAGAGGCCGCGGAAGCCACGGTTCCCGCCATGGAAATCAAAGGAAAGAAGAGAGCTAGCAGAGATACCAGCAAGGAATCCGGGAAGCGTACCTCTTCGGAGTATGCTACGCCTATTGATGACTTGCCGGAGAGTTCCAACAGCAAGAAATCCAAGGCTGTTGCAGTACCTTTACTATCAGTGCCACCCTTGATGAAAAATAGGAAAGCGCGCTCGTTGCCTTCCTGCAGGCGAATGTCGATGTGTTTTCTTGGCAACCATCTGATATCCTCGATGTTCCCAGGGAGGTAATCGAGCACCACCTTGCTGTCTGCCCACAAGCCCGACCCGTCAAGCAGAAGGTCCGAAAGCAAGCCTTGGAGTGGCAACAATTCATTGCAGAAGAGATCAAGAAACTTGAGGCAGCTAGTCTGGTCAGAGGAGTACTGCATCCAACGTGGTTAGCAAACCCAGTGGTCGTGTGCAAATCTAAGGTAAAATGGAGGCTTTGATAGATTTCATAGATCTTAACAAGGCCGGCCCGAAGGACCCATTTCCCTTGCCGCGCATCGACCAAATTGTAGATTCCACTTCAGGATGTGATTCGCTCTCTTTTCTGGATGCATACTCTGGATATCATCAGATTTTTATGTCCAAGGAAGACGAAGAGAAGACCTCATTCATCACCCCATGTGCCACATACTGCTTCGTGCGCATGCCTTTCGGGTTGAAGAGTGTCGGGTCCACTATTGCAAGAGCAGTCCAGATTGGTTTTGAGTCACAGTTGCATAGGAACATTGAAGCTTATATGGACGATATTGTGGTCAAGACCAAAGACAAATCAACCCTCATCCAGGATTTAGAAGAGACGTTTGCTAATATGTGCGAGATCAACTTGAAGCTGAACCCAGAGAAGTGCGTGTTTGGCATCCCCTCTAGCAAGCTACTGGGTTTCTTTGTGTTCCATCGCGGGATAGAGGCCAACCCCAATAAGATCAAGGCTATCGAGCAGATTCATGCACCTAAGATAGTTAAGGATGTAAGGCGTTTGATAGCGTGCGTTGCCGCGCTTAGCAGGTTCATCTTCAAGTCTGCTGAGTGCGCCTTGTCGTTCTTCAAGATCTTGAAGAAGGCAGGACCCATGAAGTGGACCCCGGAAGCAGATACATCACTACAAGATTTGAAGACCTACTTGTCCTCTGTGCCCACTTTGGTCGCCCCTAAACCACAAGAGCCGTTGCTACTATATCTGGCAGCAACTAATCAAGTGGTTAGTGCAGCACTAGTGGCGCAGCGGGAAGTATAGGAAGCAGCAGCCTCAGCTAGTGTCCC
The DNA here is from genome assembly GCA_036873465.1 of Thinopyrum obtusiflorum. Lineage (NCBI taxonomy): Eukaryota > Viridiplantae > Streptophyta > Magnoliopsida > Poales > Poaceae > Thinopyrum > Thinopyrum obtusiflorum. Next base: position 39,623 of record JAAAWM010011090.1, read on the forward strand.
TTCCGGGGGAGAGTGAGATAGGCCCGGCAAGGCCAGATATGGATCAGGGCAAAGAAGAGCGCGGCAGCTGAGACCACCCCAAGGACAGCGCCCAGTGTACTTCGTCAGCTCCCTATTGCAGGGGGGCTAGATCCAGGTACTCTGGTGTGCAAAAGTTGATTTTTGGCCTTGTCATGGCCTCAAGGAAACTGCGCCACTACTTCCAAGCCCATGAGATCACGATTGTCACCCGTTTTCCTTTGCAAAGGATACTCCGGAACCCTGAGGCTACCGGAAGAATAGTGGAGTGGGCATTGGAGTTATCCAGCTTTGGCCTAAGATTTGAAAGCACATGAACAATTCATAGCAGGGCATTGGCAGAGTTTATTACAAAATGGACGCCAACCCCTGATGAAGAAGTGCTGGAAACATTTATTCCCGGCAAGGAAGCACCCCAAGAATGGATCATGTATTTCGATGGTGCCTTCTCCCTACAAGGTGCAGGGGCTGGCGTGCTTCTCGTTGCTCCCACTGTAGAGGACCTGAAGTACATCGTCTAGATGCATTTTCCTCGGGAGGAGGCGAGCGACAATAAAACAGAGTATGAAGGGCTCCTTGCCGGGCTCAGGATTGCCACTGAATTGGGAATCAAGAAGCTGATCATTCAAGGAGATTCACAACTTGTGGTGAGACAAGTCAACAAGGATTACCAAAGTCCATTGATGGAGGCGTACATTGAGGAAGTGAGAAGACTAGAGGAGCGCTTTGACGGATTGCAAATAGAGCACGTACCTCATGTGGAAAACAGCATTGCTGATCATCTATCAAAGTGTGCTGCGCAAAAGCTTCCCGTGGAACCAAGAACTTTTGTTATCCATCTTACTCAGCCCACCGTATCCCCAGCAACAATGGCCCAAAAGAGGAGGAAACTGGACTCTGGTAAGCCTCTCCCGCTAGAGCCTCCCGGGGCTCCTGGCAGGGACCCTGCCGGAAACAACTTCCCTTCAATTGCTAGGCTGCACCCTCCTGCTGGGCCACTAGTCCCCGCAGTCGAGGAACGAGCCCCCGCGAATGAGGAGGTGCCGCTAGTCCTTGTTGCTGAGCCCCAGGCTCCAACTTGGGCAAGGCACATAATCCACTTACTCCAAACCGGAGAACTTCCCGAAGAGCTGGAAGAAGCTGAAAGAGTAGCCCGGAGGGCCAGTATGTAGCTGTTTGTCGATGACATACTATACAGAAGAAGGCCCAATGGTGTGAAATTGACGTGCATTTGCCGGGAAGAAGGAAAGGAACTGCTGGCAGAAATACACAAAGGCATGTGCAGATCCCACATTGGATCAAGGGCATTGGTTGGGAAAGCATTTTGGCAAGGATTCTACTGGCCCACAGCCCTCCAAGATGCGGTCAAGCTAGTCACCAAATGTGAAGCCTGAAGTTCCATTCCAAGAACATCCATCTGCATACCCAAGCTCTCCAGACAATCCCTTTGTCATGGATGTTTTCGGTCTGGGGGCTCGATATCCTCGGCCCTTTCCCCCGAGCTGCCGGGGGCTTTGAATTCATGTTCGTTGACATCGACAAGTTTACAAAGTGGGCGGAAGTAGAAGCCATGAGAAAGGTGACTGCTCAGTCAGCTATCAAGTTCTTGAAAGGATTGGTGTGTCGCTTCAGGGTCCCTGCCCGGATCATCACCGACAACGGCACCCAGTTCATGAGCCGCGCCTTCATGCAATATGTTCATGCCCTCGGAAGAAAGATCTCATTTTCCTCTGTTGCACATCCCAGAAGCAATGGACAAGCTGAGGGGGCAAACGCTGAAGTGTTGCGATGACTCAAGACGAGATCATTTGATAAGCTGCAGAAGTGCGGCAGGCGATGGATCGACGAGCTGACGATGGTTCTTTGGTCCCTTAGAATGACACCAAATCGATCTACTGGGCAGACTCCCTTCTCCCTAGTCTATGGGGAAGAAGCAGTTATCCCCACGGAACTCATTTACGGGTCACCTCGAGTGCTTGCCTATGATGAAGTAGCGCAGGATCAGCACCGGCATGAAGACGATGTGCTTCTCGAGGAGAACTGTCTCCGGGCTGCTACGCGTGCCGCATGCTACCAGCAAGCCCTGCGTCGCTATAACAGCCGCAGGGTTCATGCCCGGTGTTTTGAGGAATGCGATCTTGTCCTTGGGCGTTTTCAGTCCGCCAAGGGTGCAAACAAGTTGACGCCGAAGTGGGAAGGCCATTACCAGGTAGTACGAGTCACCAGACCTGGCGTAGTCTGTCTGGAGATCGGAGATGGCATTAAATTGCAAAACTCATGGAATATTGAGCATCTCCGCAAGTTCTACCGGTAAAGCGCAGCCCGGCAGCCACCCTTTTGTACATGCCTTGCCTCAGTTGCATGTAACCCTTGTACAAAGCCAGGCGCAGACCCTGAGCAACAGAGAAATGAATGAAGCACTGGGGGGTGACAAGTTGCATGCATGCATAAGCATTTCATGAGCATCGCATGTTCATGTAGATAAGATCGCATCTGGCATCATTTTCATCTGCATAAATTGCAGGCTCCTGCCGAGGACTTGGTCTTCAAGAGGAGATGGAAAGATAAGCCCACACTGCGATCTCCGGTAAGCCAAACAGATAAGTTCTTTCTCTTATCCATACGTGTTCTGTAAGTAAAGACTTGTGCATAAGAAAACCTTGCCACTTTTTGAAACTTAGGTGCTCCCATCCCTTGACTCGAACGTTGCTTCGGTCAGGATGGTCGCAGTGGCCTTTGGTGAAAAAAGATTGGCGGGGGGCTGGTCCCTCTTCATGATTTGTGCCCGATAGGCCTAACTCCCCAGCAACGAAACTGAGGGTACCGGCAGGGTAGCCTGCCGGGGGAAACTTGTTTACTTAAAAGTATAGAGGCGTTCTGCCCCTGCATGGACATATTACATGCACAAGTCCCCGACAAGGTTTATCTTTTTCATTAATTTGCTGATCAAACAAGTACGGACCTTGCATGACACAAACATGGATTCAAGAGATTACATAATTTGAACTAAAATTTGGCAAGTGCTTACAGATTTAAGATTGAAAAAAGATAAGTGCCCCATGATACCCTTTCTTGTACCTCTCCTCCTAGGCACTGCGGCGGAAGGGCACAGACGAGGGAGATGGTGAAGAGATCGGCAGAGGCGACCCGTCAACCACCACAACCAGGGCCAGCAGGATGCGGTAGGGCTAAAGGAGCTGCAGCCCGCGAGGAAGCCTGCTGATGTCTACTACACAACCTTCTTCTTGTAGACGTTGTTGGGCCTCCAAGTGCAGAGGTTTTTAGGACAGTAGCAAATTTCCCTCAAGTGGATGACCTAAGGTTTATCAATCCGTGGGAGGCGTAGGATGAAGATGGTCTCTCTCAAACAACCCTACAACCAAATAACAAGGAGTCTCCTGTGTCCCCAACACACCCAATACAATGGTAAATTGTATAGGTGCACTAGTTCGGCGAAGAGATGGTGATACAAGTGCAATATGGATGGTAGATATAGGTTTTTGTAATCTGAAATATAAGAACAGCAAGGTAACTAATGATAAAAGTGAGCACAAATGGTATTGCAATGCTTCGAAACAAGGCCTAGGGTTCATACTTTCACTAGTGCAAGTTCTCTCAACAAGGATAACATAATTAGATCATATCACAATTCCTCAACATGCAACAAAGAGTCACTCCAAAGTCACTAATAGTGGAGAGCAAACGAAGAGATTATTGTAGGGTACGAAACCACCTCAAAGTTATTCTTTCCGATCAATCCATTGGGCTATTCCTATAAGTGTCACAAATAGCCCTAGAGTTCATAGTAAAATAACACATGAAGACACAAATCAACCAAAACCCTAATGTCACCTAGATACTCCAATGTCAACTCAAGTATCCATGGGTATGATTATACGATATGCATCACACAATCTCAGATTCATCTATTCAACCAACACAAAGAACTACAAATAGTTCCCCGAAGTTTCTACCGGAGAGTCAAGACGAAAACGTGTGCCAACCCCTATGCATAGATTCCCAAGGTCACGGAACCCACAAGTTGATCACCAAAACATACATCAAGTGAATCAATAGAATACCCCATTGTCACCACGAGTATCCCACGCAAGACATACATCAAGTGTTCTCAAATCCTTAAAGACTCAATCCGATAAGATAACTTCAAAGGGAAAACTCAATCCATTACAAGAGAGTAGAGGGGGAGAAACATCATAAGATCCAACTATACTAGCAAAGCTCACGGTACATCAAGATCGTGCCAAATCAAGAACACGAGAGAGAGAGATCAAACACATAGCTATTGGTACATACCCTCAGCCCCGAGGGTGAACTACTCCCTCCTCGTCATGGAGAGCGCCGGGATGATGAAGATGGCCACCGATGATGGATCCCCCCTCCGGCAGGGTGCCGGAACAGGGTCTCGATTGGTTTTTGGTGGCTACAGAGGCTTGCAGCGGCGGAACTCCCGATCTAGGTTATTTTCTGGAGGTTTGGGGATTTATAGGAGAGGTTGGCGTCGAGAACAAGTCAGGGGGCCCCACGGAGAGTCCACGAGGCACAGGGGCGCGCCCTCCACCCTCGTGGGGCCCACGGGACTCCCCTCTGGTAACTCTTCGTTCCAGTATTTTTTATATTTTCCAGAAAAAATCTCCGTTGATTTTCAGCGCATTCCGAGAACTTTTATTTCTGCACAAAACAACACCATGGTAGTTCTGCTGAAAACAGCGTCAGTCCGGGTTAGTTCTAACCAAATCATACCAAAATCATGTAAAAATATTATAAACATGGAATGAATACATCAAAAATTATAGATACGTTGGAGACGTATCACCTGCCGGGGTCCAGCTGGAAGGCCGTTGGAGGAGCCGGAGGCACCACCTCCACCCCTGCTCCCAACTCCCCGGCAAATCACCTTGCCAGAGAGGAGGTGTAGATGCAGATGGTGCTGCCGCCGCCTGACGATGAAAGTCCGGCTGATGCTCAGCCACAGTCAGAGGCGTCTCCCTCCCAGTCAATGTCGTCGTCATCACCGTCACTGTCCTCCTCGTCGCTATCGCTCGAGGAGGAGCTTTCGTCGTCGGTCGAGCTCTCCGCACAGCACCCTAAGCGAGCACCCGAGCTCCCAAAAAAATTGACGGAAAGGAAACCGTCCTCCACTAACTTAAAATGGGCACGAGCAAAAGTCTTCCAGCCTCGACGGAAGTACATGACGTGAGGGGCAGGGAAATCTACATCCACCCGTATGCTACCATTCCCGCAGCCCCTCATGTGCAGCCTCAACGCCCGCGGATGTTCAAACTCCATCACCCTCGCAAATGGAGTAGAGAGGCAGAGGCGGCCATGCGGAGGCTTGTATAGCCTGATGACGAACTCCATAGGCTGGTCTCCAATGTGGCCCTCCAGCGGAGGAGGAGCATCCGATAGGGGCGCGATCAGGGCACCTCCCCGTCCTCCCCCTCGGGCGCCACGACAACCGCGACCTCGTCCTCTCCCTGCCCCTCTCACGGCGGGTTTCGCCCCCACATTGTCAGGAGGAGGAGGGATATGCTGCCGAGCAGAAGCTCTCATTGCTGCCACTGGAGCTCCACCGGGTCCTTGCCCTCTTGCCATGGCTAGCGAAGAAAGTTTGAGGAAAGGGAGAAGGAGAGTGTGAAAACAAACACACCGCTCCCGCCCCCTTTTATAGAGGGACGAGGCAGGGGGTTGGCTTCTCATTCAGGAAGCGACCGCCCCGTTCCCCCAATACGACTTCCCCGCGCCTCCAACGGCTCGGGGAATCAGAGTAGACCTTCTGTGCCAACCAATGCCGCCTGGTTTTCTGCCATGGCACCCGTCCCCGCACCCTCCGCATCTGCCACCTACCCTACACAATGTATGCGGGACACGCGGCGGATGCACCCGGAGCGAGAGGCAAGTGGGATGGCAGTTTCTACCCCGTGATCGTGGGAGGTGGGTGATCCACGGGCCACGATCTGGATTTTCTCAAAACGTTCAGCACGACGCGGGGGAAAACCGGAAACTGGTCCGGGCTCAAGTTAATCAAGAAGCGAAGAGTATCTCAAGGGGCCGGCCACTTCTACGCCCCTGCCTGTGCATTGGTTAGGGCCTACCCTGACGACGCCCGGCAGCGCATTCGGGCTAGGCCTGGGGGCTCCAACAAACCCTGGGTCCGTTGCCCAGACTGTGCACAGGCCCAAGAACAAGATTACAACACCAAGATCAGATCAAAGCATGAGGAGTCAGTTCTTTGAAGGACCAATGTGCAGATCAAGAAGACCAAGACTAGCCAGAGAGACAAGGTACCACTACGAGAAGAGCCTCCCTTGTCGGGCAGGTGAGCCTGGCGAGGTTGGGGTTACCCTAGAACCGAGCCGCCAAGATCGCCCCGGCAGGCCTGCCGGGGCTCACGGAGGCAAACCACTCCACCACACCACCACACAGCGATGCACGTCGTCGATCAGTGCGGTCAAGCTCCTAAGTGACTAAGTGACTAAGTGGCTGCTCCTGCCACTTGGCAGCCACTTCCTATAGAAAATACCTCCAAGCGACACCCGCCCTGAGACGTGTCAAGCAAGCAGGCGCGAAGTTGGCAAAACAGCCCGGCAGGGCCTGGCGGGCAAGCTGTGATGTGGCACTGAGCGGCGCATTTAATGCACTATGTCAGCCTGCAGAGTTAGGTATGATAGCATTGTTTGCTATATAATCAGTACGTAAAGACTGATTTCCCATTGTGGTGACCCCTTGATCTATAAAAGGAGGCCCACGGCAACCGTAGATAGGATTCGGATCCCAGCACATTCATACGCGCGTAGCCACTCTCGCCCCGGGCAACCTTGCCGGGAAAGAACGTTGTGTATCTCCACCATATTCCACCATCAATCCACCAAAGCAGAAGTAGGGTTTTATGCCTCACGGTGGCCTGAACCTGGGTAAAACTACCCGTGTGATCTCTGTCGTGCTGTGTTTCGCTTCTCCGCTCTTTGTGCAACGTGCCCATCCCCCCGCCGAACCAAAAGGGGCTCATGGCCCCATAGGTGGCCATGGTTTCCCACAACAATACTCCAATGTCACCACGAGTATCTGTGAGTTGATTATATGGTAGGCATCAAGCAATTTCAGATTCATAATACTCAATCAAACAGAAAGAACCTCAAAGAGTGCCCCAAGATTTCTTTCAGAGAAACAAGGATGAAAAGGTGCATCAACCCCTATGCATAGATTACCCCTATGTCACCTCGGGAATTCATGAGTTGAGTGCCAAAACACATATCAAGTGAATCAATATGATACCCCATTGTCACCATGGGTATTCATAGCAAGACATACATCAAGTGCTCTCAAATCCATAAAAGTATTCAATCAGATAATTCAAAATCTCAAAGAGAAAACTCAATTCATCACAACAAGATAGAGAGGGAGAAACACCATATGATCCAACTATATTAACAAAGCTCACGATATATCAAGATCGTGCCAACTCAAGAACACGGGAGAGAGAGAGATTAAACACATAGCTACTGGTACAAACCCTCAGCCCCGAGGGTGGACTACTCCCTCCTCATCATGGTGGCCACCGGGATGATGAAGATGGGCTCCGGTGATGATTTCCTCCTCCGGCAGGGTGCTGGAATGGGGTCTAGATTAGTTTTTCATGGCAACAGAGGCTTGCGGTGGCAGAACTTCTGATCTAGGGTTATTTCTGGGGGTTTGTGTATTTATAGGATTTTTTGGCGTCGGTTTCATGCGAAGATGGGCTTCGAAGGGCCCACCACCCACCAGCACATGGGCAATGCCCCTGGCACGCCCTGGTGGGTGGTGGCCACCTCCTTCTGGCCCCCCACAAAGCTTCTAGTGCCTCTTTTGTTCCAACAAAAATCGTCAAAAAATTTCAGCTCATTTGGAGAACTTTGATTTCTGCACAAAAAACAACACCATGGTAGTTCTGCTGAAAACAGCGCCAGTCCGGGTTAGTTTCATTCAAATCATACAAAAACCATATAGAATTGTTGTAAACATGGCAAGAATACTTCATTAATTATAGGTCCGTTGGAGACTGATGTCTGCTAGAACTACGTCGGTATTTCCCCAAAGAGGAAGGGATGATGTAGCACAACAACGGTAGGTATTTCCTTCAGTGATGAGACCAAGGTTATCGAACCAGTAGGAGAACCACACAACACTACATGAATGGCACCTGCACACAAATAACAAATACTTGCAACCTGACGTGTTAAAGGGGTTGTCAACCCCTTTCGGGTAACGGCGCCATAAATTGGCAAGTGGACGTGGGAAAGTTGTAATGATTTGATAGATAGATAGATCGCCAAATAAAATAAAGTGCAGTCAGGTATTTTTGGGTTTTTGGAAATATAGATCTGAAAATAAAAGCAAATAAAAATAGATCGCGATGGCAAATATATTAAAGAAGAGACCCGGGGGCCGTAGATTTCACTAGTGGCTTCTCTCGAGAAAAATAGCAAACGGTGGGTAAACAAATTACTGTTGGGAAATTGATAGAACTTCAAATAATCATGACGATATCCAGGAAATGATCATTATATAGGCATCACGTCCAAGATTAGTAGACCGACTCCTGCCTGCATCTACTACTATTACTCCACACATCGACCGCTATCTAGCATGCATCTAGTGTATTAAGTTCATGGAAAAATGGAGTATTGCAATAAGAACGATGACATGATGTAGAAAAATGAAGGAAATATGCCCTAGAGGCAATAATAAAGTTGTTATTTATATTTCCTTATATCATGATAAATGTTTATTATTCATGCTAGAATTGTATTAACCGGAAACTTAGTACATGTGTGAATACATAGACAAACATAGTGTCACTAGTATGCCTCTACTTGACTAGCTCACTGAATCAAAGATGGTTAAGTTTCCTAGCCATAGACATGAGTTGTCATTTGATTAACGGGATCACATCATTAGAGATTGATGTGATTGACTTGATCCATTTCGTTAGCTTAGCACTAGATCGTTTAGTATGTTGCTATTGCTTTCTTCATGACTTATACATGTTCCTATGACTATGAGATGTAACTACCGAATACCGGAGGAACACTTAGTGTGCTACCAAACATCACAACATAACTGGGTGATTATAAAGGTGCTCTACAGGTGTCTTCGATGGTACTTGTTGAGTTGGCCTAGATCGAGATTAGGATTTGTGACTCCGATTGTCGGAGAGGTATCTCTGGGCCCTCTCGGTAATGCACATCACTATAAGCCTTGCAAGCAATGTGACTAATGAGTTAGTTGCGGGATGATGCATTATGGAACGAGTAAAGAGACTTGTCGGTAACGAGATTGAACTAGGTATTGAGATACCGACGATCGAATCTCGGGCAAGTAACATACCGATGATAAAGGGAACAACGTATGTTGTTATGCAGTTTGACCGATAAAGATTTTCGTAGAATATGTAGGAGCCAATATGAACATCCAGGTTCCGCTATTGGTTATTGACGGGAGACGTGTCTCGTTCATGTCTACATAGTTCTCGAACATGTAGGGTCCGCACGCTTAACGTTCGGTGACGATCGGTATTATGAGTTTATGTGTTTTGATGTACCGAAGATAGTTCGGAGTCCCGGATGTGATCACGGACATGACGAGGAGTCTTGAAATGGTAGAGAAATAATGATTGATATATTGGATGACTATATTCGGACACCGGATGAGTTCTGGGGGTCACCGGATAATTATCGGAGTGCCGGGGGGTTATCGGAACCCCCGGGGGAACTAATAGGCCAACATGGGCCTTGTGAGAGAGCGAGGAGGGGGCCATGGGCTGGCCGCCCCCCCTTGAGGAGTCCGAATTGGACAAGGAGGGGGACGGCGCCCCTCTTTCCCTCCCTCTCTCCCTCTCCTTCCATCCCCCTTCCTCCTCCTAGTTGGACTAGGAAAGGGGGAGTCCTACTCCTACTAGGAGGAGGACTCCTCCCCCTCCTTGGCGCGCCCCAAGGGCCGGCCGGCCTCCCCCTTGCTCCTTTATATACGGGGGCAGGGGGCACCCTAGAACACAACAACAGACATTGTCTTAGCCGTGTGCGGTGCCCCTCTCCACCATAATCCACCTCGGTCATATCGTTGCAGTGCTTAGGCGAAGCCCTGCGCCGGTAGCTTCATCATCACCGTCATCACGCCATCATGCTGACGAAGCTCTCCCTCGACACTCAGCTGGATCGAAAGTTCGTGAGACGTCACCGAGCCGAACGTGTGCAGATCGTGGAGGTGACGTACTTTTGGTACTAGGATCGGTCGGATCGTGAAGACGTACGACTACATCAACTGCGTTGTCATAACGCTTCCGCTTACGGTCTACGAGGGTACGTGGACTACACTCTCCCCTCTTGTCGCTATGCATCACCATGATCTTGCGTGTGCATAGTAAACTTTTGAAATTACTGCGTTCCCCAATAGTGGCATCTGAGTCAGTTTTATGTGTAGATGTTATATGCACGAGTAGAACACAAGTGAGTTGTGGGCGATAATAGTCATACTGCTTACCAGCATGTCATACTTTGATTCGGCGGTATTGTTGGATGAAGCGGCTCGGACCGACATTACGCGAGACTGGTTCTACCGACGTGCTTCGCACACAGGTGGCTGGCGGGTGTCATTTTCTCCAACTTTAGTTGAATCGAGTGTGGCTATGCCCGGTCCTTGTTGAAGGTTGAAACAGCACATACTTGACGAAAAATCATTGTGGTTTTGATGCGTAGGTAGGAACGGTTCTTGCTCAGCCCATAGTAGCCACGTAAAACTTGCAACAACAAAGTAGAGGACGTCTAACTTGTTTTTGCAGGGCATGTTGTGATGTGATATGGTGAAGACATGATGCTAAAATTTATTGTATGAGATGATCATGTTTTGTAACAGAGTTATCGGCAACTGGCAGGAGCCATATGGTTGTCGCTTTATTGTATGAAATGCAATCGCCATGTAATTACTTTACTTTATCACTAAGCGGTAGCCATAGTCGTAGAAGCAATAGTTGGCGAGACGACAACGATGCTTCGATGGAGATCAAGGTGTCAAGCCGGTGACGATGGTGATCATGACGGTGCTTTGGAGATGGAGATCAAAGGCACAAGATGATGATGGCCATATCATATGACTTATATTGATTGCATGTGATGTTTATCCTTTATGCATCTTATTTTGCTTAGTTCGACGGTAGCATTATAAGATGATCTCTCACTAAATTTCAAGGTACAAGTGTTCTCCCTGGGTATGCACCGTTGCGAAAGTTCATTGTGCCGAGACACCACGTGATGATCGGGTGTGATAAGCTCTACATTCACATACAACGGGTGCAAGCCAGTTTTGCACACGCAAAATACTCGGGTTAAACTTGACGAGCCTAGCATATGCAGATATGGCCTCGGAACACTGGGACCGAAAGGTCGAGCGTGAATCATATAGTAGATATGATCAACATAGTGATGTTCACCATTGAAAACTACTCCATCTCACGTGATGTTTGGACATGGTTTAGTTGATATCGATCACGTGATCACTTAGATGATTAGAGGGATGTCTATCTAAGTGGGAGTTCTTAAGTAATTTGATTAATTGAACTTTAATTTATCATGAACTTAGTACCTGATAGTATTTTGCATGTCTATGTTGTTGTAGATAGATGGCCCGTGCTGTTGTTCCATTGAATTTTAATGCGTTCCTAGAGAAAGCTAAGTTGAACGATGATGGTAGCAACTACACAGACTGGGTCCATAACTTGAGGATTATCCTCATTGCTGCACAGAAGAATTACGTCCTGGAAGCACCGCTAGGTGCCAAACCCGCTGCAGGAGCAACACCAGATGTTATGAACGTCTGGCAGAGCAAAGCTGATGACTACTCGATAGTTCAGTGTGCCATGCTTTACGGCTCCCCCCCCCCCCCCCCCCCCCCCCCCCCCCCCCCCCCCCCCCCCCCCCCCCCCCCCCCCCCCCCCCCCCCCCCCCCCCCCCCCCCCCCCCCCCCCCCCCCCCCCCCCCCCCCCCCCCCCCCCCCCCCCCCCCCCCCCCCCCCCCCCCCCCCCCCCCCCCCCCCCCCCCCCCCCCCCCCCCCCCCCCCCCCCCCCCCCCCCCCCCCCCCCCCCCCCCCCCCCCCCCCCCCCCCCCCCCCCCCCCCCCCCCCCCCCCCCCCCCCCCCCCCCCCCCCCCCCCCCCCCCCCCCCCCCCCCCCCCCCCCCCCCCCCCCCCCCCCCCCCCCCCCCCCCCCCCCCCCCCCCCCCCCCCCCCCCCCCCCCCCCCCCCCCCCCCCCCCCCCCCCCCCCCCCCCCCCCCCCCCCCCCCCCCCCCCCCCCCCCCCCCCCCCCCCCCCCCCCCCCCCCCCCCCCCCCCCCCCCCCCCCCCCCCCCCCCCCCCCCCCCCCCCCCCCCCCCCCCCCCCCCCCCCCCCCCCCCCCCCCCCCCCCCCCCCCCCCCCCCCCCCCCCCCCCCCCCCCCCCCCCCCCCCCCCCCCCCCCCCCCCCCCCCCCCCCCCCCCCCCCCCCCCCCCCCCCCCCCCCCCCCCCCCCCCCCCCCCCCCCCCCCCCCCCCCCCCCCCCCCCCCCCCCCCCCCCCCCCCCCCCCCCCCCCCCCCCCCCCCCCCCCCCCCCCCCCCCCCCCCCCCCCCCCCCCCCCCCCCCCCCCCCCCCCCCCCCCCCCCCCCCCCCCCCCCCCCCCCCCCCCCCCCCCCCCCCCCCCCCCCCCCCCCCCCCCCCCCCCCCCCCCCCCCCCCCCCCCCCCCCCCCCCCCCCCCCCCCCCCCCCCCCCCCCCCCCCCCCCCCCCCCCCCCCCCCCCCCCCCCCCCCCCCCCCCCCCCCCCCCCCCCCCCCCCCCCCCCCCCCCCCCCCCCCCCCCCCCCCCCCCCCCCCCCCCCCCCCCCCCCCCCCCCCCCCCCCCCCCCCCCCCCCCCCCCCCCCCCCCCCCCCCCCCCCCCCCCCCCCCCCCCCCCCCCCCCCCCCCCCCCCCCCCCCCCCCCCCCCCCCCCCCCCCCCCCCCCCCCCCCCCCCCCCCCCCCCCCCCCCCCCCCCCCCCCCCCCCCCCCCCCCCCCCCCCCCCCCCCCCCCCCCCCCCCCCCCCCCCCCCCCCCCCCCCCCCCCCCCCCCCCCCCCCCCCCCCCCCCCCCCCCCCCCCCCCCCCCCCCCCCCCCCCCCCCCCCCCCCCCCCCCCCCCCCCCCCCCCCCCCCCCCCCCCCCCCCCCCCCCCCCCCCCCCCCCCCCCCCCCCCCCCCCCCCCCCCCCCCCCCCCCCCCCCCCCCCCCCCCCCCCCCCCCCCCCCCCCCCCCCCCCCCCCCCCCCCCCCCCCCCCCCCCCCCCCCCCCCCCCCCCCCCCCCCCCCCCCCCCCCCCCCCCCCCCCCCCCCCCCCCCCCCCCCCCCCCCCCCCCCCCCCCCCCCCCCCCCCCCCCCCCCCCCCCCCCCCCCCCCCCCCCCCCCCCCCCCCCCCCCCCCCCCCCCCCCCCCCCCCCCCCCCCCCCCCCCCCCCCCCCCCCCCCCCCCCCCCCCCCCCCCCCCCCCCCCCCCCCCCCCCCCCCCCCCCCCCCCCCCCCCCCCCCCCCCCCCCCCCCCCCCCCCCCCCCCCCCCCCCCCCCCCCCCCCCCCCCCCCCCCCCCCCCCCCCCCCCCCCCCCCCCCCCCCCCCCCCCCCCCCCCCCCCCCCCCCCCCCCCCCCCCCCCCCCCCCCCCCCCCCCCCCCCCCCCCCCCCCCCCCCCCCCCCCCCCCCCCCCCCCCCCCCCCCCCCCCCCCCCCCCCCCCCCCCCCCCCCCCCCCCCCCCCCCCCCCCCCCCCCCCCCCCCCCCCCCCCCCCCCCCCCCCCCCCCCCCCCCCCCCCCCCCCCCCCCCCCCCCCCCCCCCCCCCCCCCCCCCCCCCCCCCCCCCCCCCCCCCCCCCCCCCCCCCCCCCCCCCCCCCCCCCCCCCCCCCCCCCCCCCCCCCCCCCCCCCCCCCCCCCCCCCCCCCCCCCCCCCCCCCCCCCCCCCCCCCCCCCCCCCCCCCCCCCCCCCCCCCCCCCCCCCCCCCCCCCCCCCCCCCCCCCCCCCCCCCCCCCCCCCCCCCCCCCCCCCCCCCCCCCCCCCCCCCCCCCCCCCCCCCCCCCCCCCCCCCCCCCCCCCCCCCCCCCCCCCCCCCCCCCCCCCCCCCCCCCCCCCCCCCCCCCCCCCCCCCCCCCCCCCCCCCCCCCCCCCCCCCCCCCCCCCCCCCCCCCCCCCCCCCCCCCCCCCCCCCCCCCCCCCCCCCCCCCCCCCCCCCCCCCCCCCCCCCCCCCCCCCCCCCCCCCCCCCCCCCCCCCCCCCCCCCCCCCCCCCCCCCCCCCCCCCCCCCCCCCCCCCCCCCCCCCCCCCCCCCCCCCCCCCCCCCCCCCCCCCCCCCCCCCCCCCCCCCCCCCCCCCCCCCCCCCCCCCCCCCCCCCCCCCCCCCCCCCCCCCCCCCCCCCCCCCCCCCCCCCCCCCCCCCCCCCCCCCCCCCCCCCCCCCCCCCCCCCCCCCCCCCCCCCCCCCCCCCCCCCCCCCCCCCCCCCCCCCCCCCCCCCCCCCCCCCCCCCCCCCCCCCCCCCCCCCCCCCCCCCCCCCCCCCCCCCCCCCCCCCCCCCCCCCCCCCCCCCCCCCCCCCCCCCCCCCCCCCCCCCCCCCCCCCCCCCCCCCCCCCCCCCCCCCCCCCCCCCCCCCCCCCCCCCCCCCCCCCCCCCCCCCCCCCCCCCCCCCCCCCCCCCCCCCCCCCCCCCCCCCCCCCCCCCCCCCCCCCCCCCCCCCCCCCCCCCCCCCCCCCCCCCCCCCCCCCCCCCCCCCCATCCTAAAATACCTGAAAAGGACTAAGGATATGTTTCTCGTTTATGGAGGTGAAAAAGAGCTCGTCGTAAATGGTTACGTCGATGCAAGCTTTGACACTGATCCAGATGACTCTAAGTCACAAACCGGATACGTATTTATATTGAACGGTGGAACTGTCAGTTGGTGCAGTTCTAAGCAAAGCATCGTGGCGGGATCTACATGTGAAGCGGAGTACATAGCTGCTTCGGAAGCAGCAAATGAAGGAGTCTGGATGAAGGAGTTCATATCCGATCTAGGTGTCATACCTAGTGCATCGGGTCCAATGAAAATCTTTTGTGACAATACTAGTGCAATTGCCTTGGCAAAGGAATCCAGATTTCACAATTGAACCAAGCACATCAAGAGAAGCTTCAATTCCATCCACGATCAAGTCAAGGAGGGAGACATAGAGATTTGCAAGATACATACGGATCTGAATGTTGCAGACCCGTTGACTAAGCCTCTCTCACGAGCAAAACATGATCAGCACCAAGACTCCATGGGTGTTAGAATCATTACAGTGTAATCTAGATTATTGACTCTAGTGCAAGTGGGAGACTGAAGGAAATATGCCCTAGAGGCAATAATAAAGTTGTTATTTATATTTCCTTATATCATGATAAATGTTTATTATTCATGCTAGAATTGTATTAACCGGAAAGTTAGTACATGTGTGAATACATAGACAAACAAAATGTCACTAGTATGCCTCTACTTGACTAGCTCGTTGAATCAAAGATGGTTAAGGGGGGGGGGGGGGGGGGGGGGGGGGGGGGGGGGGGGGGGGGGGGGGGGGGGGGGGGGGGGGGGGGGGGGGGGGGGGGGGGGGGGGGGGGGGGGGGGGGGGGGGGGGGGGGGGGGGGGGGGGGGGGGGGGGGGGGGGGGGGGGGGGGGGGGGGGGGGGGGGGGGGGGGGGGGGGGGGGGGGGGGGGGGGGGGGGGGGGGGGGGGGGGGGGGGGGGGGGGGGGGGGGGGGGGGGGGGGGGGGGGGGGGGGGGGGGGGGGGGGGGGGGGGGGGGGGGGGGGGGGGGGGGGGGGGGGGGGGGGGGGGGGGGGGGGGGGGGGGGGGGGGGGGGGGGGGGGGGGGGGGGGGGGGGGGGGGGGGGGGGGGGGGGGGGGGGGGGGGGGGGGGGGGGGGGGGGGGGGGGGGGGGGGGGGGGGGGGGGGGGGGGGGGGGGGGGGGGGGGGGGGGGGGGGGGGGGGGGGGGGGGGGGGGGGGGGGGGGGGGGGGGGGGGGGGGGGGGGGGGGGGGGGGGGGGGGGGGGGGGGGGGGGGGGGGGGGGGGGGGGGGGGGGGGGGGGGGGGGGGGGGGGGGGGGGGGGGGGGGGGGGGGGGGGGGGGGGGGGGGGGGTGGGCTTCACAGCCCAGGAAAAGCTCGCAAAGGGCAACAAAACCCGCGATGTACAGAATAGAGGCCGGCGTCAGGTTCTGCAGTTGGAGGCCATAATACTCCAGGAGTCCACTTAGGAAAGGGTGGATTGGAAACCTAACACCTCTCAACAAGTAGGGTACAAAGCACACCCGTGCCCCCCTAGTTGGATTGGGGAAATTTTCCGCCTTAACTTCGCTTGTGAAGGAGGTCAATCCTGCTCGGACAGGGACCAGATCCGTGGGGGGGGGGGGGGGGGGGGGGGGGGGGGGAGGAATCCCTATGTTTGGAGCTTAACCAACTGCTCGTGGGATACCGAACGTCTCCCCCAATCGCCTTCTTCACAGCCGTGAGGGCGGGAGGAAGAACTGGGGATGCTAGTCATGTTGGATGGTTTCCCTTGGCAAGACTCTAAGGATTTTCCGCTGGATGTGGAATGGATCTGAGATCCGATCCCTTTAAATAGAGACCTTTCTTGCGTGGCCGGGGGGTTATGTGCAAAAATAACCCGACCTCTGATATTCGCTCGACACGTGGAAGCAGAAGGTGTGAAGGCACAGAAGCCGATGGGTGTGACATTAAATTGAAGGCTGAATACAGCTCTCTAGGTCAGGTACTTTGAAGTGATCAGAGGAGGAACCCGCCTTGCAATGCCGAAGACAATCTGCACGCCGGACACCTCGTCATTGAAGCCTGGTTCAGGGGTTACTAAGGGAGTCCTGGATTAAGGGGTCCTCGGGTGTCCGACCTGTTGGACATGGGCCGGACTGATGGGCCGTGAAGATACAAGACATAAGACTCTCTCCCGTGTCTGGATGGGACTCTCCTTGGCGTGGATGGCAAGCTTGGCATTCGGATATGAAGATTCCTTTCTCTATAACCAACTTTGTACAACCCTAGTCCCCTCCGGTGTCTATATAAACCAGAGGGTTTAGTCCGTAGAGGTAATCATAATCATACAGGCTAAACTTCTAGGGTTTTAGCCATTACGATCTCGTGGTAGATCAACTCTTGTAATACTCATATTCATCAAGATCAATCAAGCAGGAAGTAGGGTATTACCTCCATAGAGAGGGCCCGAACCTAGGTAAACATTGTGTCCCCTGTCTCCTGTTACCATCGACCTTAGACGCATAGTTCGGGACCCCTACCCGAGATCCGCCGGTTTTGACACCGACACCGGGGGGTTCCGGTAACCCCTCGGAACTCCGGTATGTACCTGATACTCTCCGAAACCCTTCCGGTGTCCGAATACTACCTTCCAATATATTAATCTTTACTTATCGACCATTTCGAGACTCCTCGTCATGTCCGTGATCTCATCCAGGACTCCGAACAAACTTCGGTAATCAAATCACATAACTCATAATACAAATCGTCATCGAACGTTAAGCGTGCGGACCCTATGGGTTTGAGAACTATGTAGACATGACCGAGACACATCTCCGGTCAATAAGGTATCTGGTCCCAGCTATGCACCATACTTCAGCACCGCCCACCTTGAATATCGACCCCTCTTGGTTGCGAGGGACGAGGCAGAATAGCTGGGGGGGGGGGGGGGGGGGGGGGGGGGGGGGGGGGGGGGGGGGGGGGGGGGGGGGGGGGGGGGGGGGGGGGGGGGGGGGGGGGGGGGGGGGGGGGGGGGGGGGGGGGGGGGGGGGGGGGGGGGGGGGGGGGGGGGGGGGGGGGGGGGGGGGGGGGGGGGGGGGGGGGGGGGGGGGGGGGGGGGGGGGGGGGGGGGGGGGGGGGGGGGGGGGGGGGGGGGGGGGGGGGGGGGGGGGGGGGGGGGGGGGGGGGGGGGGGGGGGGGGGGGGGGGGGGGGGGGGGGGGGGGGGGGGGGGGGGGGGGGGGGGGGGGGGGGGGGGGGGGGGGGGGGGGGGGGGGGGGGGGGGGGGGGGGGGGGGGGGGGGGGGGGGGGGGGGGGGGGGGGGGGGGGGGGGGGGGGGGGGGGGGGGGGGGGGGGGGGGGGGGGGGGGGGGGGGGGGGGGGGGGGGGGGGGGGGGGGGGGGGGGGGGGGGGGGGGGGGGGGGGGGGGGGGGGGGGGGGGGGGGGGGGGGGGGGGGGGGGGGGGGGGGGGGGGGGGGGGGGGGGGGGGGGGGGGGGGGGGGGGGGGGGGGGGGGGGGGGGGGGGGGGGGGGGGGGGGGGGGGGGGGGGGGGGGGGGGGGGGGGGGGGGGGGGGGGGGGGGGGGGGGGGGGGGGGGGGGGGGGGGGGGGGGGGGGGGGGGGGGGGGGGGGGGGGGGGGGGGGGGGGGGGGGGGGGGGGGGGGGGGGGGGGGGGGGGGGGGGGGGGGGGGGGGGGGGGGGGGGGGGGGGGGGGGGGGGGGGGGGGGGGGGGGGGGGGGGGGGGGGGGGGGGGGGGGGGGGGGGGGGGGGGGGGGGGGGGGGGGGGGGGGGGGGGGGGGGGGGGGGGGGGGGGGGGGGGGGGGGGGGGGGGGGGGGGGGGGGGGGGGGGGGGGGGGGGGGGGGGGGGGGGGGGGGGGGGGGGGGGGGGGGGGGGGGGGGGGGGGGGGGGGGGGGGGGGGGGGGGGGGGGGGGGGGGGGGGGGGGGGGGGGGGGGGGGGGGGGGGGGGGGGGGGGGGGGGGGGGGGGGGGGGGGGGGGGGGGGGGGGGGGGGGGGGGGGGGGGGGGGGGGGGGGGGGGGGGGGGGGGGGGGGGGGGGGGGGGGGGGGGGGGGGGGGGGGGGGGGGGGGGGGGGGGGGGGGGGGGGGGGGGGGGGGGGGGGGGGGGGGGGGGGGGGGGGGGGGGGGGGGGGGGGGGGGGCTCGCAAACCTCACAACCTAGCACGTCGAGCTCGAAGGGAAAGGAAGACACAACAGTTTACCCAGGTTCGGGCCACCTTGCGGTGTAAAACCCTACTCCTACTTTGTCGATGCCTCACGCGTTGACACCGCAATGCGGTTGGCTCCGTCAAATGACAGTTTGTGGTGGTTAGGCCATCATCGGTGCCTTCGACGAAGACTACTAGGTGTTTTCTCAGCATGCCCGTGCTTACTTGAACTCGAGAGCCAGCAGGTTGGTACCTGAAGCGGCTAGGGAAAGTCACCACTACGAGGAGGGCACCCACGATGTGGAGGCTTTGCCCTCTTCCATGTCGAAGGAGCCAATCCTCATCGATATCTCCAACGACGAGGAGTAGCTTGCCTTATTAGCTCACTATCAGGACCTATGTTCAGTTAGCTAGCTATGCCTATTAAGCATGCTCTGTTTACCTATTGCATTTGCTGCTCCTGCCTTTCCTTAACAAATTCTAGTGAATTGTCCTATGTACTTTTACCATACAATTTGTTCCTCTAGTGTATATGTTCTATATGTCGTGCAATGTGGTGCTCACTTATTAACTGTTTGGTTAATTTGTTGTCATGTTCGGTTAACTATTTAGTTCAATTCTGCAATGTGATGTTCAATTCTTCTGGGTGCAATTTTGTATTGTCTTCCATGTGAGAAATTAATTGAATTTGGTTGTACAAAATACATGAGAAACTAATACAATTGCACTATTTCCAAGTTGTCGAGCATGCTTGGTTTGGTTAACTATCTTATCTTCTACTATGTTATATTGTGCAATGTGGTGTTTTGTTAAAGCTTGGTTCATTTGTTGTGGTGTTTAGTTAACTGTTTGGTTCAATTTTGCAATGCGATGTTCAGTTGTTGTGGGTGCAATTTTTTATTCTACCATGTGAGAAATAAATCAAATTTGGTTTTACTAATTACATAAGAAACAAATACAATCGTTATATTTCTATGTGGTTAAGCATGCTTGGTTCGGTTAACTGTCTGATCTGCTATTAGGATTATGTTATATTGTGTAGTGTGGTGCTCCGTTAATGTTTGGTTCATTTTGTTGTGGTGTTTAGTTAACCGCTTGGTTCAATTCTGCAATGCAATGTCCAATTGTTATGGGTACAATTTTGTATTGTTATGCATGTGAGGAATAAAACAAATTTGGCTACACTTAATACATGAGAAACATATGTAATTGCTATATTTCCAAGTTCTTAATCATGCTTGGTTTGGATAAATGGCTTTTACATGTGGCTCGAATTAATCTGATGAATCTGCAGGGTGTTTATTTTTCATCAACATATTTTACTGATAGCATGTCAACTCTCACTTAACCTGATCACTAACTACCTTATATGTGTTGCATGGAAACAATGGGGAGCACTGAGGTTCACAATCGAGGTTTGCACATGCATGGTCCATTGTGTAATAGCACATTATTGTGCAATTGCAGGAACCATTCTAATATTTAGGTTTTTGACAATTTTGTCTTGCACATGTAGGTCTTGCGGTTAGAGGTTTTCACCCAATGTTTAACCTTTTTGCATATGGGGAAATGAGTTTTCCACGAATATCAGTCAAGTCAAGAAACTCAGAAAGATTGTTGGGATAAAGAAACTAGTGACAAAAACAACAAGATCTTTGTCTTCACTACAGGATGGTACTAACTATTACTCCTTGTCCTTTTTATTCCATTGCGACATTTCAAATCTAGAGAAGATATTTGTGCATATCCTTGTTTTTAGGCCTTTCCAAAGCAGTTCATTGATGGATACCTCTCAAACCACATGTATGGTCAGGAGGCGAGCAAGGTATTCATACAACACCCATGGTACAATATTGAAGTCTTCCTGAAAAGGACGAGGATGTATGCTCAATCATCCACAGGCACTAGCCTAAAGTTGCAAAGAACTTGAACATGAAGGCTCAATATTCGCCTTCTTCTTCAGTAGTTTTCCAGATGAGATTCATATGTTTATGTACCGTCTATGATGCTAATTTTGAAAGGTTATAGATGTTGCATTTGAAACTTAGTGCTAATGCAATTTTCTAATGGGGTAGCTACCTATACGCCTATATGGTGTACCTGAGTGCTAAAGCTATATGATGTTGTACTCTAACGTATTTCAATTATGAAATACTGCTTCCATAATACAAAATGAAATATATTGTGTGCTTAATAAGAAATGTCAATTTGATTAATGGATTATTAATAGTAGGACAATTAGCTTGCTAATTGGGTTTCTTTTTATTGCAACAGGTTATTGAGAAAACACCGTGGGCGATGACCTCGGACAAAACACACAATTTCTGGAAGGAAACGTGTTGGATCAATGAACAATCACACACTACTTCCTCTTGAAAACTGTTTGCGTTAGGACACATTGCGAAAATGTTTTCCACATAAAAAATGTGTGTGATGGACAACCTATGCCACATAGTTTCTTCTATGCACTGTGCATGATGCATTGAATAACGCAAACGATAAAATTGTTAATATCGTCTGCAATGGCAACGCTATAACAGATGATTTGATGGGGAAAATTGTGTGTGATGTAGGTGCGAATGGAAAAGTTTGTCTGGGATTCATCATGTGGGATGTATATATGAACGAAAATGTTCTTCTTGGATTGACTGTGTGGGATGTACATACAAACAAAAACATATTTCGTTCATTGACCGTGTGGGGTGTACATACGAAGGGAAACGTTTCTCTGAGACTCACTGTGTGGGATGTAGATACGAATGGAAACAATTGGGCATGTATAATTGCAGGTGATGGCTAGCCCCATCATACATCAGCTCATTTTATGTAGCATGTATGACCGGAAGGCCTATCCCCGACGGTTTCTAGGTCGCGTGGGAAGGACCCCCCCCTATCACCCACTATCGGATTTCAGGTTCCACAAACCCTTGAGAGGTTCAAAATCTGGGTTGCGTACGAAGATATCAACCTACCCAACCTGCCAACTCGCAAACCTCACAACCTAGCACGTCGAGCTCGAAGGGAAAGGAAGACACAACAGTTTACCCAGGTTCGGGCCACCTTGCGGTGTAAAACCCTACTCCTACTT
>JAAAWM010011091.1:0-61721 GCA_036873465.1 Thinopyrum obtusiflorum
CTCGCGCCGTCGTGAAGCTCGCAGCCACCGCCATCCATTGGTCACCTCACCGTATCCAAGATCTCTGCCGTCGTCCGCTTCGTCGAGCAGGCCGAGCCCCGAGCGCTCCCACGCTCTGCACCGTCCTCACCAAGCTCATCCCCGACCGCCATCGCCGGAGGTCCCCATCGCCGCCCTGACCGCTCCAGCTCTGCCCTGACCTCGCTGACCCGCTCGTCGAGACCGCTGTGAGCTGCTGGCCATCTCCCCCCTCTCCGTTCTCTTCCTAGCATGCCGTAGCGACCGCAACGAGCTCACTGCACCCGCCACCGCCTGTGCTCGCCGCCGACGTGTCTCCGGCCACGCAACAGACTGGCTGACATGTCCACCTTGCTCACCGCACCACGTAGAGCATGTAGGTGCTAACCCCACGCCACCTCACTTGTCATAGCAACAACCCCGAGCTCACCCGAGCTCCGGTAGCCGCCAAGGTCGTCGCAGGCAACGTTTTCAGCCACCCCGAGCCCAACCACCACCACCACTGGATGCGGCTCGTCCCCAGCTTCACGTAGATGGCCTCCGCCGTCCTTTTGGTCGCCGGAGCGCGAAGCCCGCGCCCCTCCGCTGCGTCTACTGCCACCGGCAGCTAAACACCGGTGGTTAGTCCGGTTTGACCAGGGGTTTGACCTCCCCTGGGTCTATGACAGGTGGGGCCCAGCCCTGCTAATTAACCTAGGTTAGGGCTAACTAAATTTAGTTAGTTTAGTTAACCACTGACACGTGGGACCCACCGATCAGTTTGACCTGGACCGGCCCCGTTGACCTGCTGAAGTCACAGTGACGCCGTGAAGAATTTTCTGGATTTATTCTTATTCAAAAAATTCCAGTATTTGTTACAAACTTCAAAAAATCACAGATATTAATCTATAGCTCAGAATGAAAAGATTTATATATGAAAAATGATCAGAAAAATCCAATCTATCCATCTGTACTGGTTTCATGCATGATTAAACTACTTAACCTTGATATTTAGATCAAAACATGATAATGCACATTATGAACTCATAATTTGAGTTTGAAGTTGAACCTTTGGTTCAAAATAACTCAAACCCCTCTGTTTGTAGTTACATTAGCCCAACACACTCATTCTGCCATGTCATATGCATGCATCATATTGTTGCATATTGCCATGTATTGATTGTGTTACCGGTGTGATCTCCAGGGTAGGTTCTGCTCTCGAGGATATTCGTGAGTATCCAGGGGGGGGGGGGGGGGGGGGGGGGGGGGGGGGGGGGGGGGGGGGGGGGGGGGGGGGGGGGGGGGGGGGGGGGGGGGGGGGGGGGGGGGGGGGGGGGGGGGGGGGGGGGGGGGGGGGGGGGGGGGGGGGGGGGGGGGGGGGGGGGGGGGGGGGGGGGGGGGGGGGGGGGGGGGGGGGGGGGGGGGGGGGGGGGGGGGGGGGGGGGGGGGGGGGGGGGGGGGGGGGGGGGGGGGGGGGGGGGGGGGGGGGGGGGGGGGGGGGGGGGGGGGGGGGGGGGGGGGGGGGGGGGGGGGGGGGGGGGGGGGGGGGGGGGGGGGGGGGGGGGGGGGGGGGGGGGGGGGGGGGGGGGGGGGGGGGGGGGGGGGGGGGGGGGGGGGGGGGGGGGGGGGGGGGGGGGGGGGGGGGGGGGGGGGGGGGGGGGGGGGGGGGGGGGGGGGGGGGGGGGGGGGGGGGGGGGGGGGGGGGGGGGGGGGGGGGGGGGGGGGGGGGGGGGGGGGGGGGGGGGGGGGGGGGGGGGGGGGGGGGGGGGGGGGGGGGGGGGGGGGGGGGGGGGGGGGGGGGGGGGGGGGGGGGGGGGGGGGGGGGGGGGGGGGGGGGGGGGGGGGGGGGGGGGGGGGGGGGGGGGGGGGGGGGGGGGGGGGGGGGGGGGGGGGGGGGGGGGGGGGGGGGGGGGGGGGGGGGGGGGGGGGGGGGGGGGGGGGGGGGGGGGGGGGGGGGGGGGGGGGGGGGGGGGGGGGGGGGGGGGGGGGGGGGGGGGGGGGGGGGGGGGGGGGGGGGGGGGGGGGGGGGGGGGGGGGGGGGGGGGGGGGGGGGGGGGGGGGGGGGGGGGGGGGGGGGGGGGGGGGGGGGGGGGGGGGGGGGGGGGGGGGGGGGGGGGGGGGGGGGGGGGGGGGGGGGGGGGGGGGGGGGGGGGGGGGGGGGGGGGGGGGGGGGGGGGGGGGGGGGGGGGGGGGGGGGGGGGGGGGGGGGGGGGGGGGGGGGGGGGGGGGGGGGGGGGGGGGGGGGGGGGGGGGGGGGGGGGGGGGGGGGGGGGGGGGGGGGGGGGGGGGGGGGGGGGGGGGGGGGGGGGGGGGGGGGGGGGGGGGGGGGGGGGGGGGGGGGGGGGGGGGGGGGGGGGGGGGGGGGGGGGGGGGGGGGGGGGGGGGGGGGGGGGGGGGGGGGGGGGGGGGGGGGGGGGGGGGGGGGGGGGGGGGGGGGGGGGGGGGGGGGGGGGGGGGGGGGGGGGGGGGGGGGGGGGGGGGGGGGGGGGGGGGGGGGGGGGGGGGGGGGGGGGGGGGGGGGGGGGGGGGGGGGGGGGGGGGGGGGGGGGGGGGGGGGGGGGGGGGGGGGGGGGGGGGGGGGGGGGGGGGGGGGGGGGGGGGGGGGGGGGGGGGGGGGGGGGGGGGGGGGGGGGGGGGGGGGGGGGGGGGGGGGGGGGGGGGGGGGGGGGGGGGGGGGGGGGGGGGGGGGGGGGGGGGGGGGGGGGGGGGGGGGGGGGGGGGGGGGGGGGGGGGGGGGGGGGGGGGGGGGGGGGGGGGGGGGGGGGGGGGGGGGGGGGGGGGGGGGGGGGGGGGGGGGGGGGGGGGGGGGGGGGGGGGGGGGGGGGGGGGGGGGGGGGGGGGGGGGGGGGGGGGGGGGGGGGGGGGGGGGGGGGGGGGGGGGGGGGGGGGGGGGGGGGGGGGGGGGGGGGGGGGGGGGGGGGGGGGGGGGGGGGGGGGGGGGGGGGGGGGGGGGGGGGGGGGGGGGGGGGGGGGGGGGGGGGGGGGGGGGGGGGGGGGGGGGGGGGGGGGGGGGGGGGGGGGGGGGGGGGGGGGGGGGGGGGGGGGGGGGGGGGGGGGGGGGGGGGGGGGGGGGGAGACTCTTATAGGATTGTTGGTTTCAAGCCCCAGTTCAGTTCCACTACTTCAGTATGTTGTTAGTTGGACCCAGAACTTTGATATGATGTTGTTGAGTGACTATACAACCCTTTGCTAAATGTCTCAAAATCCTTTTTTGAGCATTTATAGCCGTTATGCTGTCCAATTTCTACTAGAAATTCTAATGCCTTTGCATTATTTCGTGTTTCATATGGCTTCCCGCACCACACATCAGGTGGTACGTCTGACTCGGTGCCTTGATGTGCCCGGTCATACGGCCATGCTGGTCCGTGTGATGACAGAGATAGGCTATCGATGGTATCCAGAGTATACCATAGAAGAGCAGTATCAAGATTTTAATCAGAGTCAGTACATATGCAAAGTGAGGATATATCCTTCCTACCCCGGAGCTACCGATCCCCTTCACTGGTCTTACGGGCTCGGAGTTACCGTGGAGATGTCTGTCCAGGACGCCGCTTACTCCATGATATCTATCATTCGAGCTGGGCACGCGTCGCTTCAGAACACCGAGTTCTGTTATCTGCCAGCAGCACTTACTGGACAGGAGGGTTATTACACTGGTCTTTACGCTGACGCTACTCATGAGGAGCTGCGCCTTCGGACCACCACAGAGATGCTGGAGGAAAGGGACCGTGAGGCCCGTGCCCTCCGGATGGAGTTGTACAACACTCGAGCGGACCACTGGGCCACTCTGACACGGCTTGCACCTGCCGTGCAGACTGGTTATCTTGATTTGCGGGATTTGTACCCCGTACGCACTCGTCTGCTAGCTCGTATGGACTATCCTGATGTTGGAGGCATAACACCTCCACGTGGGCGTCGTATGCCACCGTTCATGGGACCAAGGCCTCATCCATGTCCTTATGGTCCACAGGTCCCACGCGACCGGGACTTTCCAGATCCGCATGTTCCACTTGCAGGCTACGCGGGTAATCTTTATGAAGATTACTACGGAGACGGAGACGACTGAGCCAGATCATGGCAGTGGTAGTATTGTAATAGTTGTATCTCCACAGTCCTGCGCGTCTTGTGGAATATGACTTAGTGTGTACTGAATTCCGGAGGCGTAGATAAATAATGTATAGGAGCTTGGGATGCCTCTGATGAGATGTATCATCTTTCACCGCAGTTGTACTTTAGCTTGGGCTTGTACTAAACTATGTATGGTGTGTATGACCGATGGTATATATATGGCAGTTTCTATATTACCATGTCATACAAATGAACATCTCAGCATTCCGTGTCATCCATTACATTCTGCAATCCTATGCCAGAATTTTGCCATCCTTGTCTAAACCGTTGTTTTGTTTTCCTAGGATGGTCAACACCCGAAGCACCCCTGTTGTCCCGGAGCAGGGTGAAGCCAGTGGGGCTAGGGATGGGAATCTGCCCCATCCACCTTCCTTGGCTGAAGTCATGTTGGAGGCAGAAAGGAAAAAGCGCAAGACCAACCGACTGCTGGAACGCATTGAGCAGAACACTGCACATCACCAAAGGAATGACTTGGTGTCTATCAATGACTTTATCAAGTTGTACTCACCAACCTTCCATCATTCCATCGAGCCCCTCGATGTAGATGACTGGCTTCGCAGTATCACCCATAAGCTGCGTTCTGCCAATGTAGCCGAAGCTGATAAGGTCACTTACGCTGCCTATCATCTTGAGGGCCCCGCTAGCCTTTGGTGGGAAAACTATGAGGCTATGCGCCCAGCTGGCCAGATTACCACTTGGGCAGACTTCAGCGAGGCTTTTCATGAGCACCATATTCCAGAAGGTCTTATGGATCGTAAGAGGGAGGAGTTTTGCAACTTCATCCAAGGCAGACTGACCGTGGATGCCTACAGCCGCGAGTTTGGAAACCTTGCACGCTATGCTCCTGAGGAAGTGTCCACCGACGCCAAGAAGCAGGCGAGGTTCTGAAAGGGACTTAGCCCCGAGCTTTGCCATGACCTCCATCTGCACGAGTGCACCTCCTTCCAGAAGCTTGTGAACAAGGCCATCAGTGCTGAGACTAGCCAGACTGACTATGAAGCTACACGCAAGAACTCCCGTGATTTTGGTTCTTCATCCGGTTCTGGCTCTTAGAAGCACCGGGTGTGGGTTCCAAACACTGCTCTGCCACCCAGATTCACTCCGAGGCCATCCTATGAGGCACCTCGTCCAACCCAGCAGTATGCACCGCCTAAGGCTTATGGTGGACCAGCCTCCAATGCTGCCCCGCGCACTAACACTGTGACATGCTTCAAGTGCGGAGAGTCGGGTCACTACATTCGAGAGTGTCCCCAGAACAACAACCCCAACCAGTCCCAAAAATTCCGTTGGCCATGGTAAGCCAGCGGGAAAGGTGTACTATGCCAAGCCAGCCACTACTGCACATGGCCATGTCAACTATGTCTCAGCTGAGGAGGCTCATGATGATCCCAACGTCGTCCTTGGTACGCTCCTTGTTAACTGACATCCGGCATATGTTCTTTTCGATACTGGAGCATCTCATTCATTCATTTCTAAGAGCTATGCTTGATTGCACAACACGACATTCTGTGACATGCCCACCACCATGGAAATTCAAACTCCTGGCTCTAGATGGCAAACTTCTAGAGTAAGCCATGGGAATGAAATTCTTATCGATAGAATGGTTTTCCTTGCATCTTTGATAGCTCTCAAGTCCTCGGACATAAATATCATCTTAGGTATGGACTGGATGACAACCCATCATGCTAAGATTGATTGTTACTCTAGGAATATTCAACTTACACATCCATCGGGCCAGACAGTCAATGTCTTAACCCGAGTGTCTGAGCGTCAGCTCTACTCTCTCAATGCCAGTCCCCTTCCAGACCTTGAAGTTATACCGGTAGTCCGTGACTTCCCGGATGTCTTTCCAGAAGAACTGCCAGGTGTTCCACCTGACAGAGATGTAGAGTTCGTGATAGATCTTGTTCCAGGAACTGTCCCAATCTCTAGAAGACCCTATAAGATGGCACCCCTAGAACTAGCTGAGCTTAAGAAACAACTCGATGAGTCCTTGAAAAAGGGTTTCATCCATCCTAGTTCCTCTCCTTGGGCTTGCCCCGTCCTCTTCGTCAAGAAGAAGGATGGTACGGATCAGATGGTTGTAGATTATCGACCCGTCAACTTGGTCACCATAAAGAACAAGTATCCACTCCCCAGGATCAACGACCTGTATGATCAGCTCGCTGGATCCTCAGTCTTCTCCAAAATGGATTTGAGGTTGGCTACCATCAAATCAAAATCAAGAACGGGGACATTCCTTTGTTACTCGTTATGGCCAATACGAGTACACCGTCATGTCCTTCGGTTTAACCAATGACCCAGCCACCTTTTCTCGGTTAATGAATTCGATCTTCATGGAGTACTTGGATAAATTCGTCATGGTTTACCTCGATGATATACTCATCTACTCCAAGAATGAGGAAGAACATGCCGAGCATTTAAGGCTGGTATTGACGAAACTTCGAGAGCACCGCCTTTATGCCAAATTCTCTAAGTGTGAATTCTGGTTACCAGAAGTGACCTACCTAGGCCATGTAATCTCTGGTAAGGGTATTGCTGTCAATCCTGAGCGAGTTCAGGCCGTTCTTAACTGAACTCCACCTGAATCGGTCAAGCAAGTTTGGAGTTTCCTTGGCTTAGCGAGCTACTGCCGCCGCTTCGTCGAGAACTTCTCCAAGGTTGTTAAACCTCTAACTGAACTCCTCAAGAAAGATAAATAGTTTGAGTGGACCCCACAGTGCGAGTGCAGTTTTCAGGAACTGAAAAGACGCCTGACATCTGCCCTCGTACTGGTACCACCAGATTTCTCTAAGGACTTTGTTATCTATTGCGATGCCTCGCGACAAGGACTAGGTTGCATACTCATGCAAGATCATCATGTGATTGCCTATGCTTCACGACAGTTGCATCCACATGAGGAAAACTATCCCACACATGATCTAGAGCTTGCAGCTGTAGTCCATGCACTTAAAACATGGCGACATTACCTTCTCGGTAATCGTTGCGAAATCTTCACCGATCACCAAAGTCTGAAATACATCTTCACCCAACCGGATTTGAATCTCAGGCAAAGACATTGGGTCGAGTTGATCATAGATTATGACTTAGGAATAACTTACACCCCGGGAAAAGCCAATGTGATGGCTGATGCACTAAGACGTAAATCTTATTGTAACAATCTGATGTTACAACAAAGTCAACCACTTCTCCACCAGGAATTTCGTAAGCTTAACCTTCACATTGTTCCTCGGGGATTCCTATCTACCTTGGTGGCGAAACCTACCCTTACGGACCAGATCATCAAAGCACAGAAGGTTGATCCGGGAATCTCTTGTATCAAGAGAAACATCAAGAAAGGAGTCGCGGATTGTTTCTCCATTGATGATCAAGGTGTCGTGTTCTTCGAAAACCGCTTAGTGGTTCCCAAGGTACGAAACCTGAGGCGGCTAATCCTTAAGGAAGCTCATGAATCTCCTCTCACAATTCATCCCGGTAGTACCAAAATGTATCAGGACCTACGCCAGAGGTTCTGGTGGAGTAGGATGAAGAGAGAAATTGCTCAATACATTGCTAGTTGCGACGTCTCTCGTCGCGTTAAAGTAGAGCATCAACGGCCTGCTGGCACCCTTCAACCCTTAGCTATTCTTGAATGGAAATGGATAAAATCGGTATGGATTTCATCACCGGGTTTCCCAGGACCAAGAGAGGGAATAATGCTATCTTCGTTGTCATCGATCGTCTTTCCAAAGTAGCCCACTTCGTACCTGTTCGAGAGAGTATAACTGCTAGCCAGCTAGCAGATTTGTATATCTCTCGAATAGTGTCTCTTCATGGTGTCCCATTGGAAATTAACTCAGACCGTGGAAGTCTCTTCACCTCTCGATTTAGGGAAAGTTTCCAAAATGATATGGGGACTCGTCTCTCCTTCAGCACCGCCTTCCACCCTCAATCAAGTGGTCAAGTAGAGCGCGTCAATCAAATTCTGGAAGATATGCTCCGAGCTTCTGTTATCTCATTCGGAATGGATTGGGAGAAATGCCTTCCATTTGCCGAATTTGCTTAAAATAATAGCTATCAATCTAGCTTGGGCAAAGCTCCTTTTGAGGTTCTCTATGCATGAAGGTGTCGAACGCCTCTTAACTAGTCAGAAACCGGGGAAAGACAATTCTTTGGCCCGGACATGATCTAGGAAGCAGAAGAACAAGTTCGCATCGTTCGTGAGAAATTGAAAACAGCCCAATCTCGTCAAAAGAGCCAATATGATCGCCATCATAAGGCCATGACTTACGAAGTCAGCGAGAAGGCTTACCTTCGGGTTACTCCTCTGAAGGGAACCCATCAATTCGGTATCAAAGACAAATTGGCTCCTCGCTACATTGGACCTTTTCGCATTCTTGCCAAATGAGGAGAAGTTGCCTACCAATTGGAACTACCTCCGCATCTTTCCAGAGTTCATGATGTCTTCCACGTTTCTCAACTCAGGCGTTGCTTCTCGGATCCTATCCGTGGAGTGGACCACGAAACGCTTGATCTCCAAGATAATCTCACATATCGGGAAAATCCAGTTCGTATCCTTGATCAAGCCGAGCATACCACTCGACGCCACAACATCAAGTTTCTCAAGGTTCAATGGTCACACCATTCCAAGAAAGAAGCCACTTGGGAAAGGGAGGATCGTCTTCGACTTGAGTACCCCACTTTCTTCCCGATGGACCCTGAATCTCGAGACGAGATTTTTCTGAGTGGAGGTGAGTTGTCACAACCCTAGTCAGTGCTTGCATTAGAGTGATGCATCATGTTTAATCTTTCCTGAAACTTGAAATGGGGATGGCATAAACCCCTTGCACCACTTAACTCAACTAGGGTTTACTAAAATAATTTTCAATGAACCTGAAATGCCCTTCAAAAATGTTCATCATTTTTGTCTTGGTCTAGAACCTCTGCCAAAAAATGGTTCACATTTTTCTAGGACATCTTGGATCACTGAATTAAATCATAAGTAATTTGCATTTGGGCATTTAAATGCTATAAGTAATTCCCAATGCCCAAATAATCTTGAATTTAAATGAGGCCTGTTGGAAATAATCCACTTACCTGCACTGGGCCGGCCCACCTGGCCCGTGCCAGTCATCACCCACCTCTGCCAGTAGGCAGAGGAGGGGGCGGTGCATGCGCGCCGAGCTCGCCACGCAGCTCCCTGCTCGTCTGCGTCGCCTGGACAGCACGGTGACGCCTCAAAACGCCTCCACGGTGCCGCCCCGACCTCACCGACACCTCACTTTCCCCCTCCCCCTGTCCTCTCTCTCGCCCTCTCTTCGCCATGGCCGACGCAGCCGCGCTTGCACCGTCGTGATCCTCGCAGCCACCGCCGTCCATTCGTCGGGGGGGGGGGGGGGGGGGGGGGGGGGGGGGGGGGGGGGGGGGGGGGGGGGGGGGGGGGGGGTCCGTCATATCGATGTTATGTTCCCGGATTTTGCATTCCTTACAC
The DNA here is from genome assembly GCA_036873465.1 of Thinopyrum obtusiflorum. NCBI lineage: Eukaryota > Viridiplantae > Streptophyta > Magnoliopsida > Poales > Poaceae > Thinopyrum > Thinopyrum obtusiflorum. The sequence continues at coordinate 9,596 of JAAAWM010011091.1, forward strand.
GGTTGGGTTATAATGGGAACCCCTTGACAGTTCGCCTTGAATAAAACTCCTCCAGCAATGCCCAACATTGGTTTTACCATTCGCCACCTAGCCTTTTCTTTTTTGCAGACTCAAGGGTCATCTTTATTTAAACCCCCCTAGGCCAGTGCTCCTCTGAGTGTTGGTCCGATCGAGTAGACTGCGGGGCCACCTCGGGGCAACTTGAGGGTTGGTTTTACTCGTAGGATGTCTCATCTGAGTGTGCCCTGAGAACGAGATATGTGCAGCTCCTATCGGGATTTGTCGGCACATTTGGGCAGTGTTGATGGACTTGTTTTACCATTGTCGAGGATGTCTTGTAACCGGGATGCCGAGTCTGATCGGATTGTCTTGGGAGAAGGAATATCCTTCGTTGACCGTGAGAGCTTGTGATGGGCTAAGTTGGGACACCCCTACAGGGATTGAACTTTTGAAAGTCGTGCCCACGGTTATGGGCAGATGGGAATTTGTTAATGTCCAGTTGTAGAAAACCTGAAGTTGAACTTAATTAAAATGCACCAATCGCGTGTGTAACCGTGATGGTCTCTTCTCGGCGGAGTCCGGGAAGTGAACACGGTGTTGGAGTTATGCTTGATGTAGGTTGTTCTAGGATCACTTCTTGATCAGAGTTTCTCGATCGTGCTTTTGCCTTCTCTTCTCGCTCTCATTTGCGTATGTTAGCCACCATATATGCTAGTCGCTTGCTGCAGCTCCACCTCATACCTTTTACCCTACCTATAAGCTTAAATAGTCTTGATCGCGAGGGTGTGAGATTGCTGAGTCCCCGTGACTCACAGATACTTCCAAAACTAGTTTGCAGGTGCTGATGTAACCGTACAGGTGACGCAACCAAGCTCAAGGAGGAGCTCGATGAAGATCTTGTCCTTTGTGTTGTTTCGTTCTAGTTGATCAGTAGTGGAGACCAGTTGGGGTTGATCGGGGATCTGTGTAGCTTTTGGGGTAGTCTTCTTTTTATTTTGGTTCCGTAGTCGGACCTTGATTGTATCTGGATGATGTAAGGCTTTATTCATGTATTGTGTGAAGTGGCGATTGTAAGACAACTATGTATATCTTTCCCTTATCTATTACATGGGTTGTGTGAAGATTACCTCACTTGCGACATTGCTTTCGGGGGGGGGGGGGGGGGGGGGGGGGGGGGGGGGGGGGGGGGGGGGGGGGGGGGGGGGGGGGGGGGGGGGGGGGGGGGGGGGGGGGGGGGGGGGGGGGGGGGGGGGGGGGGGGGGGGGGGGGGGGGGGGGGGGGGGGGGGGGGGGGGGGGGGGGGGGGGGGGGGGGGGGGGGGGGGGGGGGGGGGGGGGGGGGGGGGGGGGGGGGGGGGGGGGGGGGGGGGGGGGGGGGGGGGGGGGGGGGGGGGGGGGGGGGGGGGGGGGGGGGGGGGGGGGGGGGGGGGGGGGGGGGGGGGGGGGGGGGGGGGGGGGGGGGGGGGGGGGGGGGGGGGGGGGGGGGGGGGGGGGGGGGGGGGGGGGGGGGGGGGGGGGGGGGGGGGGGGGGGGGGGGGGGGGGGGGGGGGGGGGGGGGGGGGGGGGGGGGGGGGGGGGGGGGGGGGGGGGGGGGGGGGGGGGGGGGGGGGGGGGGGGGGGGGGGGGGGGGGGGGGGGGGGGGGGGGGGGGGGGGGGGGGGGGGGGGGGGGGGGGGGGGGGGGGGGGGGGGGGGGGGGGGGGGGGGGGGGGGGGGGGGGGGGGGGGGGGGGGGGGGGGGGGGGGGGGGGGGGGGGGGGGGGGGGGGGGGGGGGGGGGGGGGGGGGGGGGGGGGGGGGGGGGGGGGGGGGGGGGGGGGGGGGGGGGGGGGGGGGGGGGGGGGGGGGGGGGGGGGGGGGGGGGGGGGGGGGGGGGGGGGGGGGGGGGGGGGGGGGGGGGGGGGGGGGGGGGGGGGGGGGGGGGGGGGGGGGGGGGGGGGGGGGGGGGGGGGGGGGGGGGGGGGGGGGGGGGGGGGGGGGGGGGGGGGGGGGGGGGGGGGGGGGGGGGGGGGGGGGGGGGGGGGGGGGGGGGGGGGGGGGGGGGGGGGGGGGGGGGGGGGGGGGGGGGGGGGGGGGGGGGGGGGGGGGGGGGGGGGGGGGGGGGGGGGGGGGGGGGGGGGGGGGGGGGGGGGGGGGGGGGGGGGGGGGGGGGGGGGGGGGGGGGGGGGGGGGGGGGGGGGGGGGGGGGGGGGGGGGGGGGGGGGGGGGGGGGGGGGGGGGGGGGGGGGGGGGGGGGGGGGGGGGGGGGGGGGGGGGGGGGGGGGGGGGGGGGGGGGGGGGGGGGGGGGGGGGGGGGGGGGGGGGGGGGGGGGGGGGGGGGGGGGGGGGGGGGGGGGGGGGGGGGGGGGGGGGGGGGGGGGGGGGGGGGGGGGGGGGGGGGGGGGGGGGGGGGGGGGGGGGGGGGGGGGGGGGGGGGGGGGGGGGGGGGGGGGGGGGGGGGGGGGGGGGGGGGGGGGGGGGGGGGGGGGGGGGGGGGGGGGGGGGGGGGGGGGGGGGGGGGGGGGGGGGGGGGGGGGGGGGGGGGGGGGGGGGGGGGGGGGGGGGGGGGGGGGGGGGGGGGGGGGGGGGGGGGGGGGGGGGGGGGGGGGGGGGGGGGGGGGGGGGGGGGGGGGGGGGGGGGGGGGGGGGGGGGGGGGGGGGGGGGGGGGGGGGGGGGGGGGGGGGGGGGGGGGGGGGGGGGGGGGGGGGGGGGGGGGGGGGGGGGGGGGGGGGGGGGGGGGGGGGGGGGGGGGGGGGGGGGGGGGGGGGGGGGGGGGGGGGGGGGGGGGGGGGGGGGGGGGGGGGGGGGGGGGGGGGGGGGGGGGGGGGGGGGGGGGGGGGGGGGGGGGGGGGGGGGGGGGGGGGGGGGGGGGGGGGGGGGGGGGGGGGGGGGGGGGGGGGGGGGGGGGGGGGGGGGGGGGGGGGGGGGGGGGGGGGGGGGGGGGGGGGGGGGGGGGGGGGGGGGGGGGGGGGGGGGGGGGGGGGGGGGGGGGGGGGGGGGGGGGGGGGGGGGGGGGGGGGGGGGGGGGGGGGGGGGGGGGGGGGGGGGGGGGGGGGGGGGGGGGGGGGGGGGGGGGGGGGGGGGGGGGGGGGGGGGGGGGGGGGGGGGGGGGGGGGGGGGGGGGGGGGGGGGGGGGGGGGGGGGGGGGGGGGGGGGGGGGGGGGGGGGGGGGGGGGGGGGGGGGGGGGGGGGGGGGGGGGGGGGGGGGGGGGGGGGGGGGGGGGGGGGGGGGGGGGGGGGGGGGGGGGGGGGGGGGGGGGGGGGGGGGGGGGGGGGGGGGGGGGGGGGGGGGGGGGGGGGGGGGGGGGGGGGGGGGGCTACAGGCAGTCGGCTCTGATACCAACTTGTGATGCCCCCGATTTGACCTACACTAATCATACACGCAAACGTGTACGATCAAGATCAGGGACTCATCAGCCATTACATTAGCCTTGCCGGGGGTATATGATATACCCACGTCAAAGTCTGCAACAGTCTCCATCCATCTTTGCTGACGGAGGTTCAGATCTGGCTGAGTAAACAGATACTTCAGTCTTTGGTGATCGGTGAAGATCTCGCAACGATTACCGAGAAGGTAGTGTCGCCACTGCTTCAGTGCATGAATGACAGCAGCAAGCTCGAGGTCGTGAACTGGGTAGTTTTCTTCGTGAGGGCGCAGTTGACGAGAGGCATAAGCAATCACTCTGCGCTCTTGCATTAGGACACAACCTAATCCTTGACGGGAAGCGTCGCAGTAAATGACAAAGTCCTTCTTAGTATCAGGTGGAGCAAGCACGGGGGCAGAAGTCAACTTGTCTTTGAGCGCCTGGAAACTTTCCTGACACTTGTCTGTCCAGTCAAACTTGACACCCTTATGAAACAGATTAGTCAGGGGCCTGGCAATCTTGGAGAAGTTCTCGATGAATCGACAGCAATATCTGGCGAGACCGAGGAAACTTCGGACTTGCTTCACATTCTTCGGAGGAGTCCAATCGAGAATGGCCTGAACTCGTTCAGGGTTGACGGAAATACCATCCTTGGAGATGACATGCCCAAGATAGGTTACTTCGGGGAGCCAGAATTCACACTTGGAATACTTAGCATATAGCTGATGCTCCCGAAGCTTTTCCAGCACAAGACGAAGATGTTCAGCATGTTCTTCCTTGCTCTTGGAAAATACAAGGATATCGTCCAAATAAACCACGACGAACTTGTCGAGGTAATCCATGAATATATAGTTCATCAGACGAGAGAAGGTGGCTGGAGCATTCGTTAAGCCGAATGACATGACGGTGTACTCGTATGATCCATACCGAGTCACAAAGGCGGTTTTTGGGATATCCTCTTCACGAACACGGATCTGGTGGTAACCTAACCTCAAATCGAGTTTGGAGTACACTGATGAGCCAGCCAGTTGATCATAAAGATCATTGATCCGAGGAAGAGGGTATTCATTCTGAATGGTAGCTTGGTTTATAGGACGATAGTCTTGAACTAATCGGTTTGTCCCATCCTTCTTCTTAACAAAGAGAGAAGGTGCTCCCCAAGGAGAGCAACTTGGGCGAATGAAAACTTTGACAAGAGATTTGTCGATTTCCTCCTTAAGCTCAATGAGCTCATGCGGCGGCATCTTGTAGGGTCGTTTAGCTATAGGGGTGGTGTCGGGTTTCAAGTTGATGATGAATTCGACAGCTCTAGCAGAAGGAATCCCTGGAAGTTCTTCTGGGAAGACGTCTTGGAATTCACGAACGACGGGAATGTTTTCAATGCCCTCGAGTGGTGCAGCGTTCAATGCATTCAAGGCATAAAGTCGTGCCTCGGCGTTCTGAACTAGATGAGCTTGGTAAGCTATTATTTCATCAGAAGGGTGTAGCAGATGGACAACCTTAGTGGCGCAAACTATAGAAGCAGTATGCGCTTTTAACCAATTCATTCCCAGAATGAGATCAATGCTACAGGACTTCAGTACGATGGGAGAGACAAGGAATTCCAGTCCTTCGATTTCTATAGGGACGTCGTTGCAAATCATGGAGGTTCGACATTGGCCCGCAGGGGTGTGTACTAATAGTGAAGCATTCATGTCCTCACATTTAATGTCGTGCAAGCATGCAATACCTTCTGACATGAATGAATGCGATGCACCTGTGTCAAATAAAGCGGATGCTGGTACTGAATTTACGAGGAGGGTACCCATCACAGTAGCAGGCTGGTCTTGAGCTTCGCTCAGATCAACGTGGTTGGCATGAACACGACCATAAGACTTGGCATTGTTGCTGCGGGGCTGGTTGCTTCCACGGCCAGTTGCTGGAAGGGCTAGTTGACTCTGGTTCTGGTTGCATTCCCTAGCACAATGCCATGGTTGTCCACACCTGATGCACAACCCATTATTGGGAGTGGGAACAGGAGCTTGTGGTGGTGGAGCTGGGAGTCTTGGCTGCCTAGTCGGAGGAGCAGGCAGACGAGGTGCAGCATAGGTCTGCCTTGGGGTAGGTGCATTCGGCTGGTACAAGCTATTGGGAATCCATATCTTGCGCTTCTGCGAGGACGGGCCCGAAGATGAGCCCATGTCACGCTTGCGCCTGTGAGAGCTCTGGTATTCCTGCAGACCAGTTTCGACATTGATGGCCTTGTTCACCAGAGTGGCGAAATCAGCAAAGTCATGCACTAGAAGTGCGAGCTTGATGTCAGCTTGAAGGCCATCACGAAACTTCTCCTGTCTGCGTGCATCAGTTGCAATGTCCTCTTCAGCATAGCGGGACAAGTCAAGAAACTCCCGCTGATAAGCTTCAACAGTCTTGTTGCCTTGGGTGAGGTTGTGAAACTCACGCTTCTTACGGTCCATGACTCCCTGAGGAATGAAGCGAGCACGGAAGGCAGCTTGGAAGTCTGGCCAGGTGATGATTGTTCCAACTGGCAGAGTACGCCCGTGGCTGTCCCACCATTGAGCTGCGGGTCCCTTCAGGAAGAAGGAAGCAAAGGGGGGGGGGGGGGGGGGGGGGGGGGGGGGGGGGGGGGGGGGGGGGGGGGGGGGGGGGGGGGGGGGGGGGGGGGGGGGGGGGGGGGGGGGGGGGGGGGGGGGGGGGGGGGGGGGGGGGGGGGGGGGGGGGGGGGGGGGGGGGGGGGGGGGGGGGGGGGGGGGGGGGGGGGGGGGGGGGGGGGGGGGGGGGGGGGGGGGGGGGGGGGGGGGGGGGGGGGGGGGGGGGGGGGGGGGGGGGGGGGGGGGGGGGGGGGGGGGGGGGGGGGGGGGGGGGGGGGGGGGGGGGGGGGGGGGGGGGGGGGGGGGGGGGGGGGGGGGGGGGGGGGGGGGGGGGGGGGGGGGGGGGGGGGGGGGGGGGGGGGGGGGGGGGGGGGGGGGGGGGGGGGGGGGGGGGGGGGGGGGGGGGGGGGGGGGGGGGGGGGGGGGGGGGGGGGGGGGGGGGGGGGGGGGGGGGGGGGGGGGGGGGGGGGGGGGGGGGGGGGGGGGGGGGGGGGGGGGGGGGGGGGGGGGGGGGGGGGGGGGGGGGGGGGGGGGGGGGGGGGGGGGGGGGGGGGGGGGGGGGGGGGGGGGGGGGGGGGGGGGGGGGGGGGGGGGGGGGGGGGGGGGGGGGGGGGGGGGGGGGGGGGGGGGGGGGGGGGGGGGGGGGGGGGGGGGGGGGGGGGGGGGGGGGGGGGGGGGGGGGGGGGGGGGGGGGGGGGGGGGGGGGGGGGGGGGGGGGGGGGGGGGGGGGGGGGGGGGGGGGGGGGGGGGGGGGGGGGGGGGGGGGGGGGGGGGGGGGGGGGGGGGGGGGGGGGGGGGGGGGGGGGGGGGGGGGGGGGGGGGGGGGGGGGGGGGGGGGGGGGGGGGGGGGGGGGGGGGGGGGGGGGGGGGGGGGGGGGGGGGGGGGGGGGGGGGGGGGGGGGGGGGGGGGGGGGGGGGGGGGGGGGGGGGGGGGGGGGGGGGGGGGGGGGGGGGGGGGGGGGGGGGGGGGGGGGGGGGGGGGGGGGGGGGGGGGGGGGGGGGGGGGGGGGGGGGGGGGGGGGGGGGGGGGGGGGGGGGGGGGGGGGGGGGGGGGGGGGGGGGGGGGGGGGGGGGGGGGGGGGGGGGGGGGGGGGGGGGGGGGGGGGGGGGGGGGGGGGGGGGGGGGGGGGGGGGGGGGGGGGGGGGGGGGGGGGGGGGGGGGGGGGGGGGGGGGGGGGGGGGGGGGGGGGGGGGGGGGGGGGGGGGGGGGGGGGGGGGGGGGGGGGGGGGGGGGGGGGGGGGGGGGGGGGGGGGGGGGGGGGGGGGGGGGGGGGGGGGGGGGGGGGGGGGGGGGGGGGGGGGGGGGGGGGGGGGGGGGGGGGGGGGGGGGGGGGGGGGGGGGGGGGGGGGGGGGGGGGGGGGGGGGGGGGGGGGGGGGGGGGGGGGGGGGGGGGGGGGGGGGGGGGGGGGGGGGGGGGGGGGGGGGGGGGGGGGGGGGGGGGGGGGGGGGGGGGGGGGGGGGGGGGGGGGGGGGGGGGGGGGGGGGGGGGGGGGGGGGGGGGGGGGGGGGGGGGGGGGGGGGGGGGGGGGGGGGGGGGGGGGGGGGGGGGGGGGGGGGGGGGGGGGGGGGGGGGGGGGGGGGGGGGGGGGGGGGGGGGGGGGGGGGGGGGGGGGGGGGGGGGGGGGGGGGGGGGGGGGGGGGGGGGGGGGGGGGGGGGGGGGGGGGGGGGGGGGGGGGGGGGGGGGGGGGGGGGGGGGGGGGGGGGGGGGGGGGGGGGGGGGGGGGGGGGGGGGGGGGGGGGGGGGGGGGGGGGGGGGGGGGGGGGGGGGGGGGGGGGGGGGGGGGGGGGGGGGGGGGGGGGGGTGTATGATTAGTGTATGATTGAATCGGGGGCGTCACAAGTTGGTATCAGAGCCGACTGCCTGTAGGAATCCCCCTTCCACACTCCTTGGCCGAAGTCGAGTCTAGACATTGCAAAACTTTTTACTAACATGGCTGTGTGTCTTACGGGCCCACGTCGCCATTGGGTGGTACTAGGATCTTTTACTCCTCGATCCTTACTCTGGGACTCTGAACTCTATTCTACTCGGGTTAAACGAATTTACTAACTCTAACACTAGGATCCCGTGACCACATTCACCCCAAAGTTGGATAGGCCATAGTTATTCCTTAGAATAGTATTTTGAACAATACCCACACTGTCATTTGACTCCTTTGAAACATCTTTGCTTTCAGATGGAACCCACGAGGCAGGTCGTGTGCCACACGACGGCCATTGGTGCCTCGGGATCACCTGTTGTGCTAGCTGAGATGATGACCTATCTGGGTTATCGCTGGCACCCTGAGTACACCGTCTACGAGGAGTACCATGACTTTAACCAGGAGCAGTATCGTGCCATCGTCCACCTCTACTCTTGGGAGTATGACTCCACTACTGTGCTGCACACCGCCCATGGTGTTGGAGTGACCATCGATATGGCAGTTCACGATGTTGCTTATGCTGCTCTGACACGTCTTCGTGGAGAGTATCGGGAGTTGGACACCTCCCCTTTCAGGCACATTGCTATCGCATTCGATGTTGGTGCGGAGGGATACTACACTGCTGCCTACTCCACTGTCACCCGCGAGCCCTTCTACCATCAGAACCTGGTTCTACATGCTGATGGGCTGGATCGAGCTAACCGAGCTCTTCGCCACGAGTTGTACACCACCCGTCAGCACCTTTACCGTGCTCTGATGCTGTTGCACCCCTTTGTCCGATCTAGAGAGCTGCCGCGTTCTGCGATCTACCCAGCTAGGATCGTGATGCCCCACGGTGTCGGTTGGCCAGATGTGGGAGGCTACTCTCCCGCACTTGGTCCTCTTCTGCCACCTGAGCGTCAGGTTCTGCACCAGAGTATCCGCGGACCCCAGGTTGCTGACGTGGAGTTCCCGATGCGACACTACCAGCTTTCAGGCTACACCTACCTCCACAGTTCCTCCTGGGACTGATGTAGTCTTGCTTATTAGTGTTAGACGCATTCACCGCGAGCCTGCGTGCCGCCTATGATGTCTTTAGTCTGTGTACTGAACTCTGTGTACCGGACTCTATGCATGATCCCTTTTGTAAGATATGCCGACTACTATGTAGTATCTATCGTGCTCCTTTCATTATGTATGTTTCATCATGAATGATTCTTGTCCTTGCAAATTTCTCAATGCTGAACTACCCCTGTTATATATTAGTAGGATGGTTAGACCAGGTGGTTGTGGTCGTGGTGGCAACGCCCCACCACCGCCTGAGTACATGGCTGGTATGATCCAACAGCTCAAGATGAATCGCCAGTTCATGGAGAATATGATGGCTCAGTTCCCTCGCCCCAATATGAACCAGTAGCCAGCCCAAGTGACTCTGCAGGATTTCATGCGCCTCAACCCAACCATCTACCGCAGCTCAACTCAGCCTCTGGATGCCGATGACTGGCTCCGTGACATCACCTATGAGATGGAGTCTGCTGATGTAGCCCCTGCCCGCTATGTCACCTTTGCTTCCTTCTTTCTGAAGGGACCTGCAGCTCAATGGTGGGACAGCCACAGGCGTACTCTGCCAGCTGGAACAATCATCACCTGGCCAGACTTCCAAGCTGCTTTCCGTGCCCGCTTCATTCCTCAGGGAGTCATGGACCGGAAGAAGCGTGAGTTCCGCAACCTCACCCAGGGCAACAAAACTGTCGAAGCTTATCAGTGGGAGTTTCTGGACTTGTCCCGCTATGCTGAAGAGGACATTGCAACTGATGCTCGCAAACATGAGAAGTTCCATGATGGACTACAAGCTGACATCAAGCTCGCGCTACTAGTGCATGACTTTGCCGATTTCGCCACCTTGGTGAACAAGGCTATCAATGTCGAGACTGGTCTGTAGGAACACCAGAGCTCTCATAGGCGCAACCGTGACATGGGCTCATCTTCGGGCCCGCCCTCACAGAAGCGTAAGATATGGATTCCCAACAGCATGTACCAGCCAACTGCACCTGCCCCAAGGCAGACCTATGCTGCACCTCGTCTGCCTCCTCCACCATCTAGGCAGCCAAGGCTTCCAGCACCACCACCCCGAGCTTCTGCTCTGACTCCCAATAATGGTCTGTGCTTCAGGTGTGGTCAACCAGGACACCGTGCTAGGGAATGCAACCAGAACCAGAATCAACTGGCCCTTCCAGCAACTGGCCGTGGAAGCAACCAGCCCCTCAACAACAATGCCAAGTCTTATGGTCGTGTTCATGCCAACCACGTTGATCTGAACGAAGCTCAAGACCAGCCTGCTACTGTGATGGGTACTCTTCTCGTAAATTCAGTACCAGCATCCGTTTTATTTGATACAGGTGCATCGCATTCATTCATGTCAGAAGATTTTGCATGCTTGCACGACATTAAATGTGAGGACATGAACGCTTCGCTATTAGTACACACCCCTGCGGGCCAATGTCGGACCTCCATGATTTGCAATGACGTCCCCGTTGAAATTGAAGGACTGGAATTCCTTGTCTCTCCCATCGTACTGAAGTCCTATAGCATTGATCTCATTCTGGGAATGGATTGGTTGAAAGCGCATACTGCTTCTATAGTTTGCGCCACTAAGACCGTCCATCTGCTACACCCTTCCGATGAAATAATAAGCTACAATGCTCATCTGGTTCAGAATGCCGAGGCAAGGCTTTATGCGTTGAATGCATTGAATGCTGCACCACTCGAGGGCATTGAAAACATTCCTGTCGTTCGTGAATTCCAAGACGTCTTTCCTGAAGAACTTCCAGGGATCCCCCCTGCTAGAGCTGTCGAATTCATCATCGACTTGAAACCAGGCACCACTCCTATAGCCAAGCGACCCTACAAGATGCTGCCGCATGAACTCATTGAGCTTAAGGAGGAAATCGACAAATCTCTTCGCAGTGGTTTCATTCGCCCAAGTTGCTCTCCTTGGGGAGCACCTTCTCTCTTTGTCAAGAAGAAGGATGGGACAAACCGATTAGTCCAAGACTACCGTCCTATAAACCAAGCTACCATTCAGAATAAATATCCTCTTCCTCGGATCAATGATCTGTATGATCAACTGGCTGGTTCGTCAGTGTTCTCTAAACTCGACTTGAGGTTGGGTTACCACCAGATCCGTGTTCGTGAAGAGGATATCCCAAAGACCGCCTTCGTGACTCGATATGGTTCATATGAGTACACCGTCATGTCATTCGGCTTAACCAATGCTCCAGCCACCTTCTCTCGTCTGATGAACTATATATTCATGGAGTACCTCAACAAGTTCGTCGTGGTTTATCTGGATGATATCCTGGTATTTTCCAAGAACGAAGAAGAACATGCTGAACATCTTCGTCTTGTTCTGGAAAAGCTTACAGAGCATCAACTATATGCCAAGTTCTCCAAATGTGAATTCTGGCTACCCGAAGTAACCTATCTTGGGCATGTCATCTCTAAGGATGGTATTGCCATCAACCCTAAATGAGTCCAGGCTATTCTTGATTGAACTCCTCCGAAGAACGTTAAGCAAGTCAGAAGTTTTCTCGGTCTCGCCAGCTATTGGCATCGATTCGTCGAGAACTTCTCCAAGATCGCCAGGCCTCTGACTAACCTGTTGCATAAGGGCGTCAAGTTCCAATGGACAGACAAATGTCAGGAAAGTTTCCAGGCACTCAAAGACAAGTTGACTTCTGCCCCAGTGCTAGCTCCACCTAATACTAAGAAGGACTTCGTCATTTACTGCGACGCTTCCCATCAAGGATTAGGCTGTGTCCTAATGCAAGACCACAAAGTGATTGCTTATGCCTCTCGGCAATTGTGCCCTCACGAAGAGAACTACCCAGTTCACGACCTTGAGCTTGCTGCTGTCATTCATGCGCTAAAACAGTGGCGACATTACCTTCTCGGTAATCGTTGCGAGATCTTCACCGACCACCAAAGTCTGAAGTATCTGTTTACTCAGCCAGACCTGAACCTCCGTCAGCAAAGATGGATGGAGATTGTTGCAGACTTTGACTTGGGTATTTCCTATACACCAGGCAAGGCTAATGTAATGGCTGATGCCTTGAGCCGCAAGTCTTACTGCAACCACCTCCAGGTTCACAAAGTTCAGCCCTCGCTTGTTGAAGAATTCAGAAAGCTGAACCTCCATATTGTTCCTCCGGGTGCACTCGCTCCCCCCCTAAGGATTTTCGCAAGATGAACCTCTGTGTTGTTACCCAGGGTTCCCTCAATACCCTGGCTGTCGAACCAGATCTCTTGGACTCCATCAAGAGAATCCAGAAGTATGACTCTCAAGTTGAGAAGATTAAACGCTACCTCGCAGAAGGAAAGCCCTCATTCTTCACTGTTGCTGATGATGGCACTTTGTACTTCAAAGGCCGCCTAGTGGTGCCATGTTCAGAGAAAAACCTGGATATGACACAGGAGGTTATGAAAGAAGCTCATGATATGCCTTTGTCTATTCATCCCGGTAGTACAAAGATGTACCAAGACATTCGTCAGAGATTCTGGTGGTCTAATATGAAGCAAGACATTGCTCGTTATGTTGCTGAGTGTGACGTTTGCCGTCGTATCAAAGCAGAACATCAAAGGCCTGCTGGAACTCTGCAACCTATCTCTATTCCTGAATGGAAATGGGACCATGTCGAGATGGACTTCGTCACTGGATTTCCCAAATCACAGAAAGGTAATGATGCAATTCTTGACGTCATTGACCGGCTTTCTAAGGTTGCACATTTTTTGGCAGTCAAAGAAACGATCACTGCTAGTCAGCTGGCAACGCTCTATATGTCCAGGATTGTTTCACTCCACGGTATTCCATTGGTTATCAGCTCAGACCGTGGCAGTTTATTCACTTCAAGATTCTGGGCAAGTTTCCAAGAAGCTATGGGAACTCATCTGTCATTCAGTACTGCGTTTCATCCTCAGTCGCAAGGGCAAGTTGAACATGTCAACCAAGTTCTCGAAGACATGCTTCAAGCTTGTGTTATTTCCTTCGGCAAGAAATGGGAGGAATCTCTCCCGTATGCTGAGTTCTCTTATAATAATAGCTATCAAGCTAGTCTGAAGATGGCCCCCTTCGAAGTGTTATATGGACGAAAGTGCCGAACCCCTCTGAACTGGTCAGAAACTGGGGAACATCCACTCTTTGGTCCGGATATTATCCAACATGCCGAAGAACAAGTCTGCATTATTCGCGAGAATCTCAAGACTGCTCAGTCGCGTCAGAAGAGTCAGTATGACCGTCATCATAAAGACATGGTCTATCAACCTGGCGAAAAGGCCTATCTTCGAGTTACACCAATGAAGGGTGCTCACCGCTTCGGGATCAAGGGCAAGCTAGCTCCTCGCTATATTGGCCCATTCACTATTCTGGAAAGGCGTGGAAAAGTGGCATATCAACTGGAGCTTCCGCCGAACCTATCTCAGGTTCATGATGTGTTCCACGTGTCACAGCTCCACCGTTGCTTCAAGGACCCAATCCGAGCAGTGGATCATGAAGTGCTCGAATTGCAACAGGACCTCTCCTATAAAGAGCATCCGGTCCGCATTCTCGACCAAGCTGAACGCCGCACACGTCAGAAGGCGATCAAGTTCCTCAAGGTCCAGTGGTCGCACCATTCTGAAGATGAAGCCACTTGGGAACGCGAGGATCGCCTGCGTGATGAATACCCTGCACTGTTTCCTTCTACCTCCTAAATCTCGGGACGAGATTTCTTGTAGTGGAGGAGAATTGTAACGCCCGGATAATTAGGCTACAGTAAAACTCTCCTAATGATGCCATGGCACCTCTGTTACTGTTGCTAATCACGTGTTAGTTCAAAACATTTCAAATTCAAAAATGAATTAGTGACAAACACCCAAGGTTTTCAAACATTGAAACAAAAATGTTCGGTGGGTGCCAAATATTGCACTGGTAATTCTTGTGGAGAAAACATTTTTTTGAAAGTGCCTAAATATTTTAAAGTGAAATAAAACAGAAAAGAAAATAAATAAAAAGAAAAGAAGAGAAACCCCCCTCCCCCTGGGCCGAATGGCCCAGCTAGCCAACAGCCAGCCAGCCAACCGGCCCATCCGGGTCGGCCCACTCCCCCGTCCCGCTTGTCGCCTCCTTCCCCGTGCCCTATTCCTCCGACCGCCCTGTGAACAGGATGAACAGGGGCGCGTCCCCGTCGCACCACCTCGCCGTCCCCGCCGAGGGGATAAGATCGCCAGCGCCGCGCCTCCTCGGGTCTCCTCCCCACTCCACCTCACGCTCCCTCTCGGCCTCTCCCTCTCCCCTCGTTCCCCCACTCGCCCGTTAGCCTCCGCCGCTCGCCGCCGTCGATCCCGCGCTCTCTGACGACACCGAGCCCCGGCGAGATGTCGTGGAGCTTCGCCGCCCTCCGCTGCGTCGCCTGAGCCGAGCCACTGGAGACGACGGGCTCGGCATCACGCGGATCGAGCTCGTCTCTGTCTTCTTCGTCGTCGGTGACTGCCGCCGTCTTCCTCCTCTGCTCCGACGAGCTTCATCACCGCTCTTCACCAACTCCGGCGACGTCCCTCTGCTGCTACTAAACCATTCACCGGCCTCCATGTGTGCCGCTCGGTGAGCATCCGCATCTCTCTCTTCCCCCCGTAGCTCGCTCCCCGCGCTGTTTCCGCCATGGCCGAAGCTCCTCGTCGCCGCCACACTAGCTGTCATCGCTGCCGTCGGTTTCGTGCCCGGCCGAGCACGAGAACGTGCTCAGGCCGTCACGCCGAAGCCGCCCATGCCCTCCGCACATCCTTCTGACCCCCCTTTCATCGGATCTGATCATGCCCGTACTTCGACGACCGCCACGGAGCTCGCCGTCGCCGATTTAGGCCATCTCCGGCCAAGCCTATGCTACCATCGGGCGCGGCTTTGCGCCCCTGTTCGAACGAGCCAAATTCCGGGCCCGGAGACCCCCCCTGTCAATGTTTTCCGGCGTATGCTGAGCTCCGGCCGCCGCTCAGCTTGACGCCGGCGACATCTCCGGCGACCTCGGGACGAACCGCTCACGCCACTAGATGCGCCTCTTCGCGCTCGTTCGAACGAGCCCATGCGCGCACGGATCCGTGCCCTGTGCGCTTTTTCCGGCGAACTCCGGCGGGTCAGCGCCGTGTATTTGGTCGCCGGCGGCGAGAGCCGGCCGGGCTGACCTGGCCTGGCCCGGGGCCACCCCCTGGGTCACTGCCCGGTGGGACCCAGGGGCCCGATTGACCGCGTTGACTCAGGTCAACGTGCTGACTGTGCACCCCAAGTCACTACCAGTGGGGCCCACATCCCCAAACTAATTAAGACAAAAACTAATTAATTAAATTAATTAGTTACACTAAGTAGACACTGACATGTGGGTCCAGTAGGTTAATTAGTTAAATTTGATTAGTTTTAAACTATGTCAAACCCACTGTCAATGACAAGTGGGGCCCAAAAGTCAGTTTTGACTCCAGTCAACCGCACCGTTGACTGCTGACATCACACATACGTCATGCTGACGTCATCCCATACTATTCTGGATAATGTTGATTTAAATTAATTAAATAAATTCCATAAAATGTTTAAAACTTTAGAAAACCATAGAAAATAAACCGTAGCTCGGATGAAAATACTTTCTACATGAAAGTTGCTCAGAACGGGGGGGGGGGGGGGGGGGGGGGGGGGGGGGGGGGGGGGGGGGGGGGGGGGGGGGGGGGGGGGGGGGGGGGGGGGGGGGGGGGGGGGGGGGGGGGGGGGGGGGGGGGGGGGGGGGGGGGGGGGGGGGGGGGGGGGGGGGGGGGGGGGGGGGGGGGGGGGGGGGGGGGGGGGGGGGGGGGGGGGGGGGGGGGGGGGGGGGGGGGGGGGGGGGGGGGGGGGGGGGGGGGGGGGGGGGGGGGGGGGGGGGGGGGGGGGGGGGGGGGGGGGGGGGGGGGGGGGGGGGGGGGGGGGGGGGGGGGGGGGGGGGGGGGGTACTGCTTGCATTAGAGTAGTGTAGCATGTTACTGCTTTCCATTAATCCTAAGCCTGTCCTTGCTACTACTGTTGTTACCTTTACCTGCAATCCTACATGCTTAGTATAGGATGCTAGTATTCCATCTGTGGCCCTACATTCTTGTCCGTCTGCCTTGCTATACTATCGGGCCGTGATCACTCGGGAGGTGATCACGGGTATATACTTATATACTTTACATGATACCTGTGATGATTAAAGTCGGGTCGGCTCGTAGAGTACCCGCGAGTGGATCTTTGTGGTGGAGCGACAGGGGAGGTTGAGACCACCTAGGCGAGAGGTGGGCCTGGCCCTGGTCGGCGTTCGCGGTTACTTCATAATAACACGCTTAACGAGATCTTGGTATTTGATCTGAGTCTGGCGACTGGCCTATACGCACTAACCAACTACGCGGGAACAGTTATGGGCACTCGACGTCGTGGTATCAGCCGAAGCCTTCTTGACGTCAGTGACTGAGCGGCGCGCGCCGGATTGGACTAGAACGCCTGCTCTTGTATTAGGGAGGCTAGGTCTGCTTTCGGCCGCCCACGCAACGTGCAGGTGTGCAATGGGCGATGGGCCCAGACCCCTGCATCATAGGATTTAGACCGGCGTGCTGACCTCTCTGTTGTGCCTAGGTGGGGCTGCGACGTGTTGATCTTCCGAGGCCGGGCATGACCCAGGAAAGTGTGTCCGGCCAAATGGGATCGAGCGTGTTGGGTTATGTGGTGCACCCCTGCAGGGAAGTTTATCTATTCGAATAGCCGTGTCCCTCGGTAAAAGGATGACCCGGAGTTGTACCTTGACCTTATGACAACTAGAACCGGATACTTAATAAAACACACCCTTCCAAGTGCCAGATACAACCCGGTGATCGCTCTCTCACAGGTCGACGAGGAGAGGATCGTCGGGTAGGATTATGCTATGCGATGATACTTGGTGCACTTACCATCTACTCTCTTCTACATGCTGCAAGATGGAGGCTGCCAGAAGCGTAGTCTTCGACAGGACTAGCTATCCCCCTCTTATTCTGGCATTCTGTAGTTCAGTCCACCGACATTGCCCCTTTACACAGATACCCATGCATATGTAGTGTAGATCCTTTCTTGCGAGTACTTTGGATGAGTACTCACGGTTGCTTTTCTCTCTCTTTTCCCCTTTCCATTCTACCTGGTTGTCGCAACCAGATGCTGGAGCCCAGGAGCCAGACGCCACCGTTGATGATGACTCCTACTACACCGGAGGTGCCTACTACTACGTGCAGGCCGCTGACGACGACCAGGAGTAGTTTAGGAGGATCCCAGGCAGGAGGCCTGCGCCTCTTTCGATCTGTATCCCAATTTGTGCTAGCCTTCTTAAGGCAAACTTGTTTAACTTATGTCTGTACTCAGATATTGTTGCTTCCGCTGACTCGTCTATGATCGAGCACTTGTATTCGAGCCCTCGAGGCCCCTGGCTTGTATTATGATGCTTGTATGACTTATTTTATTTTTAGAGTTGTGTTGTGATATCTTCCCGTGAGTCCCTGATCTTGATCGTACACGTTTGCGTGTATGATTAGTGTACGATTGAATCGGGGGCGTCACACGTGCTCTCAAACTTCAAACCAAAACTGGATAATTCCAAAGCCCACTCCACTATTCTGCCGGTAGCCTCAGGGTTTTGGAGTATCCTTTGCAACGGGAAACGAGTGACAACCGTGATCTCATGGGCTTGGAAGTAGTGGCGCAGTTTCCTTGAGGCCATGATGAGACCAAAGATCAACTTTTGCACGCCAGAGTACCTCGATCTAGTTCCCTGTAACAAGGAGCCGATGAAGTACACTGGGCGCTGCACCACTTTCTTCCTTGCCGCATCCTTGGGGTTGCTCTCGTTGCCATGCTCATTGCTGTCCCGATCCTTCTCTGACTCTGCCGGTCTCTGCTGACTTTCTGCCTGTTGAGTATATATTTTGTATTGCACGTGTATTGGAGTTGTGGCCCACCTCCTAGTCTTGTATAGTTGAGGTAGAGGCCTTCCCTTGTATTATATATACGTGCACCAGCACCCCATCAATATACTGTATTGCAAATCATCTGTCAACATGGTATCAGCCATTTCGGTCTAACCCTAGGGCCAGCCACCGCCGCAGCCGCCGCCGCGCCTTCCCGCGCCGCCGCCGCACCCCACCTCCGCACCTGCCGCCGTTGCACCCCTCCACCTACTACCCCGCACCGCAGCCGCTGTGCCTCGCTTCCGCCCTCCCCGTGCGTGCCTCCTGCCACTGCATCGCTAGCGCGCGCGCCTCCTACCGTTGCATCGCTAGCGCGCACGTCTCCTGCCGCTGCATCGCTAGCCCGTCGCGCCGCGTTGCTTGCCTCGCTAGCCAGCGCGCACGCCTCCTGCCACTGCTTCGCTAGCCCGCCGCGCCATGTTGACTGCTTCACTAGCTAGTCGCCAGCCGCGCCTGCGCTACCACTCTCTGCTAGCCAGCCGTGCCGCTGTGCCTCTGCTATTCCATCCCGCGCTGCGCTCCACCAGCCACCGCGCCTTCTCCCGCTGCAGCCGCACCCCGCCACTGTTGCCACCTCCTCTTCCAACCCTAACCCTAGCCGCTACCTGCACCCGCACGCCGCCGCCATGTCGTGGCCCTCCTCTCCCGGCTCCTCCACCACCCACTCGTCCAACCCCTTCGCTGGCCCCGAGCCCTCCGCCGCCGCCATCCGTGACCTCAATATTGAGGCCCGGGTCCCTATCCGTCTCGATAGCTCCAGCACGTCATACTATGCATGGAAGACCTACTTCAACCTCGTCTTCCGCGAGTACTATCTCACCGAGCACATCGACAGTTCTGTGGACAGCGCGTACATGCGCGGCGACCCAGAGTGGTCCGCCATCGAGGCCACGATCATCCGTTGGTTCTACTAGACAGTCTCGAAGGACATCTTCCACACGGTCGTCGCCGAGGACGACGACGCCTGCACCATGTGGGGCAAGATCAACGCACTCTTCATCGACAACAAACTTCAGCGCCTTGTTTTCTTGCAGTAGGAGTTCTTCGGCTGTCACCAGGACAACTCCACCATTGACGAGTACTGCATGAGGCTCAAGATGCTCGCCGACGAGCTTCGTGACATCGGCACTAAGGTCTCTGATGACCTCATGCTGAGCACCCTCACCGCCGGTCTCAATGAGGACTTTGGCAACGCGGCGTCCAACCTCACCCTGCTGCCGCAACCCACTTTCCAGCGCGTTATCGCGTACCTCAAACTTGAGGAGTGCCAGATGACGAAGCTGAAGCAGCGGGTCCAGCACACCACCCTCGCCGCCGGTACCACCCACGGCGGCCCTGCTCCTCCGGCAGCCCCCCGTCAGCCCGCGCCACCCGCGCCCGCCGGCTACTACCCGCTGCCGCCCGCGCCCCCCGCCCCTTCCCAGCAGTCGCAGCAGCCGCAGCAGCAGCAGGCGCCAGGTGCAGGGGGGCGCCCCGCTTCCAGCAGCCGCCCCCGCCATGGGCCGCCGAGCAGAACCCGTGGACGGGCGTCGTCCACGCCTATCATATGCCCGTCCCGCGGGCTCCTGCACCGGGTCTCCTTGGCCCTCGTCCAGCGGGCCACCAGGCATTCGTCGGCGCCCTTACCAGCCCTACGGTGCCCCACTCGCGCCGCCACCCTTCGGTGGCTACGGCGCGCCTTCCCAGGTGTCGCCCTATGGAGGCTAGCTGCCACCGCCGGCACCTGCACCGTGGGACCCCGCCCTCCTGGCCGCCCTACACTCGGCGCCGTCGCCGAGCACCTATGGCGGTATAGACGACTGGTACATGGACTCGGGTGCTACTGCGCACATGACAGCTCATCCCGGTAACCTTTCCTCCTCCACTCCCGTTCTCACTCCCACTCGCATCACCGTTGGCAACGGCTCCTCTTTACCTATCACCCATGTCGGTAGCACTAGTTTTCCTTCTAGTTCCACACCTATCACTATGTCTAACGTTCTTGTTTCACCTGACTTAGTCACCAGCTTAGTCTCTGTTCGTCGTCTTACTCGTGAGAATCCTCTTACTGTTGAATTTGACGGTGTTGGTTTTTCTGTGAAGGATGCCCGTACCCGGATGGTGCTTCACCGATGTGATAGCCCTGACGAGCTTTATCCCGTGCACGCTGGCGCCTCCACTTCCACACCCATTGCTCTCTTCGCTGGCGTCGACCTTTGGCATGCTCGCTTGGGCCACCCCAACCCCGCCGTTTTGCGTCAGATTCTTAGGATTTTTTCTTTCTCATGTAATAAGCTCGACGAGCATACTTGTGAGGCTTGTCGTTTGGGCAAGCATGTGCATCTTCCTTTTAGTGCGTCTACTTCAGTTTCCACTTTTCTGTTTTAGTTGATTCATAGTGATGTTTGGACGTCTCCCGTTGCGAGTAACACGGGCTATCTATACTATTTGATGATTTTAGATGATTATTCTCATTATGTGTGGACTTTTCCTCTTCGTCGTAAATCCGATGCTTTAGCCACACTCACCACCTTTTATTCCTACATCACCACTCAGTTTGGTCGCCCCATACTTGCACTCCAAACTGATAACGGAAAAAAGTTTGACAATGTCGCTCTTCGCTCACTTCTCGCCTCTCACGACACCACCTTCCGTCTGACTTGCCCCTACACTTCACAGCAGAACGGCCGCGCCGAGCGCATTCTCTGCACTCTTAATGACTGCGTTCGCACGTTGCTCTTTCATGCTAATGTGCCCGCTCGGTTCTGGCCCGATGCCCTCGCCACCGCCTCTCTCTTAGTCAACATTCGTCCGTGTCATTCCCGGTGGAACTATGCTCCTCACCACCTTATTTTTGGTACACCACCGTCTTATGATGGTCTTCGCATATTTGGGTGTCTCTGTTATCCTAGCACCGCGTCCACCACGCCACACAAGCTTGCACCCCGCTCCGTCCCATGCATCTTCCTTGGCTACCCTCCCAACACCAAAGGTTACCGGTGCTATGATCCTGTCACTCATCGTGTGTACACCTCGAGGCACGTGTACTTCGTCGAGACGGTGTTCCCTTTTTTTTAGGTTCCTCCGGCCGCGGCTCCTTCGGCTCTGGCCCCCGCGCCCCCTACTTGGTGCGATGCGCGGCGGCACCCCCCGGCGCCCCCCCGGCCCGGCGCCTTCTACCGCCCCCTCCTGGGTTCTCGCCTCCCTCACCTGAGGTTGAGTCCGACCGGGCCCCAGGGTCGGGGGGGGGGGGGGGGGAGCTTTCGGGACGAGACTCCGCCGCCACGAGGCGGAACCTTGGCGGAACCAATCTAGGGCTCCGGCGGAGCTGTTCTGCCAGGGAAACTTCCCTCTCCGCGGCTGGCTCGGCTAGCGCCGTCGCGGCTCCTGACGCCGCGGCCCCCGCCTCTAACGCTGCGGGCCCCACCCCTGACGCCGCGGGCGCCCCCGTTGTGGCCGCGGCCCCCGCCGCAGCGGGCGTCCCTGTTGTGGCAGCGGCCCCCGACGCCGCTGTCGCCCCCGCTGCTGCGGCACCCGCCGCCCTCGCCGGCCCGGTCACCCGTGCCCGTGCAGGAGTGCATCGGCCGAGCACGCGCTACTCCTCCGACTAGTATGCATGCGCTACCTCGACATCGACGCCATCACCCATCCCCACCTCCGCTCGTGCCGCCCTTCGGGATCCCCATTGGCTGGCTGCGATGCAGGAGGAGTTCGACGCCCTTCAGCGCAACCGCACGTGGCAGCTTGTTCCGCGACCCCTCCATGCCAACATCATCTCTGGCAAGTGGGTGTTTCGCCACAAGAATCGCCCGGACGGTTCTCTTGAGCGCTACAAGGCTCGATGGGTGGTTCATGGCTTTCGGCAGCGCGCGGGCGTGGACTTCACCGACACCTTCGCCCCGATTGTGAAACCGGGCACGATCCGCGCCGTCCTTCAGCTGGCCATCTCGCGCGCCTGGCCTGTGCATCAGTTGGACGTTTCCAACGCCTTCTTGCACGGTCATCTCGCCGAGCAGGTGTTCTGTGAGTAGCCTATTGGTTTCGTCGACGCCGAGCACTCCGACTTCGTGTGCTTGCTCTCCCGCTCTCTTTACGGGTTGAAGCAGGCGCCTCGGGCTTGGTACCAGCGTATCACAGCCTTCCTGCAGTCTCTGGGCCTTCGGTCAACTCACTCTGATGCCTCACTCTTTGTGTACCATCAAGGAGTTGACACTGCATATCTGCTGCTCTACGTCGATGACATCATCCTCACGGCGTCCGCCCCCGATCTCCTTCAGCGGCTGACTGCTTGTCTTCATGATGAGTTCGCCCTCAAGGACTTGGGGCCCCTACACTACTTTCTCGGCATCGAGGTGATCCGCCGGGCTGACGGTTTCTTTCTGCATCAGCAGAAGTACGCCCACGAGCTCCTTGAGCGTGCCGGTATGCTTAATTGCAAGCCGGTGCCCACCCCCGTCGACACGAAGGTGAAGGTTTCTGCTCTGGAGTGGTCTCTCACATCCGATGGAGCGTTTTATCGCTCTATCATCGGTGCTTTACAGTACTTGATGCTGACTCGCCCCGACCTGCAGTACGCTGTTCAGCAGGTGTGCCTCCACATGCACGCCCCGCGTGACTCTCACTGGACTCTGGTGAAGCATATTCTCCAGTACATATGCGGCACCATGTCCTTGGGACTCACCCTAACGGCCTCCGCCTCCACCAACCTCGTGGCCTACTCGGATGCTGACTGGGCTGGCTGCCCCGACACGCGATGCTCTACGTCGGGCTACTACATCTACCTTGGGCCCTCGTTGATCTCTTGGTCATCGAAGTGGCAGCCCACGATCTCCCGCTCCAGTGTCGAGGCAGAGTTTCACGCCGTGGCTAATGCCGTGGCCGAGTGCTCTTGGATACGTCAGCTGCTCCAGGAGTTGCTTTGTGATGTTCACAAGGCCACTCTTGTCTACTGCGATAACGTCAGCGCGGTCTACCTCTCCTCCAACCCGGTGCACCATCGACGGACGAAGCATATTGAGCTCGATATTCACTTCGTGCGCGAGCAGGTTGCCCTTGGACGTGTTCGGGTTCTTCACGTGCCGACGATGCAACAGTTTGCTGATGTGATGACTAAGGGATTGCCTACTCCCGTCTTCGAGGAGTTTAGGTCCAGTCTCTGTGTCTTCGGTGACGATTCGACTGCGGGGGGGTGTTGAGTATATATTTTGTATTGCACGTGTATTGGAGTTGTGGCCCACCTTCTAGTCTTGTATAGTTGAGGTAGAGGCCTTCCCTTGTATTATATATACGTGCACCAGCACCCCATCAATATACTATATTGCAAATCATCTGTCAACACTGCCTCATCCACTTCACACTGCACTATGATACGTCCATTTTGCATCATGCTTTTATATTGATATTTATTGCATTATGGGCTGTTATTACACATTATGTCACAATACTTATGCCTATTCTCTCTTATTTTACAAGGATTACATGAAGAGGGAGAATGCCGGCAGCTGGAATTCTGGGCTGGAAAAGGAGCAAATATTAGAGACCTATTCTGCACAACTCCAAAAGTCCTAAAACTTCACGGAAGTCATTTTCGGGATTTATAAAAAATACTGAGCGAAGAAACTACCAGAGGGGGGCCACCACCTGGCCACGAGGGTGGGAGGCGCGCCCTACCCCCTGGGCGCGCCCCCCTGCCTCGTGGGCCCCCTGGCAGGCCTCCGGTGTCCATCTTCTGCTATATGAAGTCTTTTACCCTGGAAAAAATCATAAGAAAGCTTTCGGGACGAGACTCCGCCGCCACGAGGCGGAACCTTGGCGGAACCAATCTAGGGCTCCGGCGGAGCTGTTCTGCCAGGGAAACTTCCCTCTAGGAGGGGGAAATCATCGCCATCGTCATCACCAATGATCCTCTCATCGGGAGGGGGTCAACCTCCATCAACATCTTCACTAGCACCATCTCCTCTCAAACCCTAGTTCATCTCTTGTATTCAATCTTTGTCTCATAGCCTGAGATTGGTACCTGTAGGTTGCTAGTAGTGTTGATTACTCCTTGGGGGGGGGGGGGGGGGGGGGGGGGGGGGGGGGGGGGGGGGGGGGGGGGGGGGGGGGGGGGGGGGGGGGGGGGGGGGGGGGGGGGGGGGGGGGGGGGGGGGGGGGGGGGGGGGGGGGGGGGGGGGGGGGGGGGGGGGGGGGGGGGGGGGGGGGGGGGGGGGGGGGGGGGGGGGGGGGGGGGGGGGGGGGGGGGGGGGGGGGGGGGGGGGGGGGGGGGGGGGGGGGGGGGGGGGGGGGGGGGGGGGGGGGGGGGGGGGGGGGGGGGGGGGGGGGGGGGGGGGGGGGGGGGGGGGGGGGGGGGGGGGGGGGGGGGGGGGGGGGGGGGGGGGGGGGGGGGGGGGGGGGGGGGGGGGGGGGGGGGGGGGGGGGGGGGGGGGGGGGGGGGGGGGGGGGGGGGGGGGGGGGGGGGGGGGGGGGGGGGGGGGGGGGGGGGGGGGGGGGGGGGGGGGGGGGGGGGGGGGGGGGGGGGGGGGGGGGGGGGGGGGGGGGGGGGGGGGGGGGGGGGGGGGGGGGGGGGGGGGGGGGGGGGGGGGGGGGGGGGGGGGGGGGGGGGGGGGGGGGGGGGGGGGGGGGGGGGGGGGGGGGGGGGGGGGGGGGGGGGGGGGGGGGGGGGGGGGGGGGGGGGGGGGGGGGGGGGGGGGGGGGGGGGGGGGGGGGGGGGGGGGGGGGGGGGCGGCATCGGCGTGAACGTATAACCCTAAACAAAAATTTCTCTACTACTATTGTCGAGAGTAGGGGTGTATCGTGCGGGGTGGGTGCGGCGTATCCTTCGGCGTGGTTTTTTTTGGGTGCGTACGTGGGGGAGGGAGAGGAGACGGAAAAAACCAACGAAAAAAACGGACGAAAGTGGTGGGATGAAAAAAAAACCGTGGAGGCTATTCTATCAACTGAGACATTAGGCGTAGAGATTTGAAGTGTATGCGACTAGCGTTGGATGACGTCCTCCCGCACCTGTGTCTGCGGACAGGGGCGGACCCAGGATTGGGCCAAGCCCAGGGCCCAGGCTGGTACAGTGTTGCTACAGTGCATAATATGCTACAGCCCATGAAGTAAATCATCCTCACGCCCCAGGCCCAGGGGCCCCCCGGCCTGGGTCCTGGATCCGCCACTGTCTGCGGACGGATGCGGGAGAAAATTTGCGGGTTGCCATTGTAGATGTCCTTATAGAGTATCAGGGTACTCTAAAATCTCTAATATTATTGTGCACGTACGTACTTTTATGAGCCTCAACACATTCTGCTCGGAAATTTTATTCGGAGCGTGTAAAGTTGAATTACGCTGCCAAACCACAGACACGCGAACATTTTCGTTATTCGACAACAAACTTGCAGAGCATTATTGAACTCAGACTCAAACCAACAATTCAGCTAGTACTTTTTGGTCGTGCGGCAGTTGGTGTTGGTCACGCCGTCGTCGAGGTGGAGCACGCAGCCCTTGCCGTCGGCCGGCGCGCACTCGCAGTCGCACCCGTCGAGCTCCTGGCCGGGGTAGTTGTCGCAGGTGATGTGGCCTCCCTGGAAGCACACCACGGCGCACGGCGCCTTGGCGTCCGCGATCTCCCCGAACACCACGAGACCTGCAGGTTCATCCGGCCAGCACACGCATACAAAATTTGTCAAAAAGGAACCCACCTCTCAGCTTGAGCCTTACGGATTACGGATGCGAGTATACGAATGGACGTACCTGAGAGGAGGAGGACGAGGGTGACCGACAGCTTCATGGCGGAAACCATAATCCCTTCGTGTAGCGTTGTCTTGCCTTTGTGTGTGCTTTGAGTTGGCAGAGCCATGGAAGCATAGACTGTTTATATAGGGAAATGAAATCTCTGGCGTGGCGATTTCATTGACTTCGAGCATGGAGATGCATGGATCGAGTTTGCTAGCGCTTTTGTCAGTCAGCGTACGTCTTAGACTAAACTGATACGGATCCGCCGCGCTCTCTGACCCGAACAGTGCGAGCTCTGCATTTTTCCACTTTCGGATAAGAAGCGGCTAACAGTTTCACTTGATTTGGTGAAGAGATCGCGGCGTCCTCTTGCGTGCTCTTGCGTGTGCTGCGCGATTTCATCTCAGTTGAAAGGTAGCAAATCGCTAGGGATTGGCACCACCGATCATTTTCCGAAGTGCCATGCAGACACTAATTAGAGCAGCCAGGGAACGGAAGCATCCTCGCAAATGCTTTTTCTATCTGATTCAAATAGAAATACAGATGGAAAAGGGTTCAGGTTCAGCTCCTCTCAGTCGAGCCGTCAGCGAGCTGGACGACGCACAAAGGCTACCAGGGGAGCTCCTGTTCCGCCCGCACTGCGCTGGAAAGTCACCAATGGCGCACACCCCTCCGCGTGTCAGAATCTAAAATGGACCTGTTATTTTTGTCTGACCGAATTTTCGGTCAGGCTTTATTTACATCGACCTGTTATTTTGTTAAAATACTGCCAATTTTTTTTAAATATGTTCACAAGTTTTAAAAAATCACATTAAAAAAAATCACTATTTTGAAAAATATTCATGTATGTATTTAAGAAAACCAACAAGAATATAGAAAAGGTCCGTGGTTTGTTCGCAATTTTTTAAAATGTTCAAAGATTCAAAAAATGCTCACAAATTGAAGAAACTCGTGATTTTGAATTTTTTTTAATATCATGACTTTACAAAATTTTCATGAATTCAAAAAAGTTTTCGAAATTGAAAATGTTGATGAAATCAAAAAAAATTGTGATATATAAAAAAAATGTCCAAGATTTTGAAATTGAAAATATGTTCATGAATTCGAAACATGAACTTGAATCTCAAAAAAAAATCACAAATTCAAAAAATGTTCGTGAAACAAAAAGAAAAAAGTATAAAGACAAATAAGAAAATGTGGATACCGAAAAACTAAAAAAAAACCAACAAAAAGAAGCACGAAAAGAAAAAACAAAGTTTTCAAGGAAGGTTCTAGAACCTTCCCAATATAGGTGAGAAGCTCACACAGGAAAAAAAATGTAAGATGCTCCGGCCCATGTAGCAACCAGCGTTCGGGCAGGTTGTGCGTTCGCTTCCTATTCGCCGCGGTACGAGGTAAATGGATCCGACGGCCACCAGGGCCATGGCCCGGGGCTTGCGAAATTTTGCTAGGATATATTTTAGAAATTGGCCCGGGGCCAGCCTGACACCTTCACCTCTCTCTTTAGATGGGATTTGCGGTCAACCTACCACCCAAAAGAATCCAACACTTCTACACATCCAAGCCACGCGGGGAAAGAGAGCCGCCAATTATGAGCAATATGAATAAAAGAAAGTATGTATTTATCCGGGAAGCGTCCACTAAGAACTGATGTATTTAAACACATGTTATAATTCTAACATATAAATGAAGCATGCTTGAAAAAAGATGAATAAATAAGTTTGCTTAAAACTTATTTATTTAACGGATGGATTGAGATGATCGATCTCGAAGTGAGAAGAGAAGGGTTGACTCATCCTCAATCAATAAACTATCAACCTCCAAAAAATATATTACTTTAACTACTTATGGCACTGGGTAGCAAGCTGGTGCTCACTAGCCTCTCTCATGTGGGCATGACCACCAAAACACGAGCTATTATCTTTCTCGCCTTTTTGACCCTAGCCCGTTCGTTCGATGGTCAACGGTTAACCATTGACCGGTAGTGAGTTGACTTTAGAGAAATCCTGAATCTGTAAAAAAAACATATATTTGAAAAGGACCGCACATTGAAAAATAGTTCATAGACTTAAAAAAAGTGATAAATTTAAGAGGGAGTTTAAGAATATAAAATAAAAAGTTTTCCGATTTGAAAGTAAAAAGATTGGGAAAAAACTACACTAAATTGAAAATAACTAACAAATTTCAGAAAAGTTCATGAATTTGAGAAAAAGATCACAATTTTGCGAATAATGCAAATTTTAAAACTTTCACAAATTTGCGAAGAGTTAACGGATATGAAAAACTTTTCATATTTTGAGGAAAGTTCACAAATACGAAAAAAGTTCACAAACTTTGAAAAAATATTTTAAATTCCAAATATTGGCAAATTTGATAAAAGTTCACGAATATGGATGGAAAATTGATTTTTTTTACAAAAGTTCATAAAATTGGGAAAAGTTCATGAATTAGAGGAAAGTTCACAAATATTAAAAGTTTACAAACTGAGAGAAAGTTTTCAATTTTTTAAAAAAAGTATCACAAATTTGATAAGTTTTTTGACTTTGAATTTTGTTTGCGCATGTGAAGAAAAACGAATAAAGACAAAAATCAGGAAAATAAAAATAAAAAGGAACAGTGAAAAGGTAAAAAAGAGAGCGAGGAAGAAAAAACGAAAAAGAACAGGAAAAAAAACAAGTAAACCTGTCATTAAAACCAGAGAAAAAATAGGTGGGAACCTTCTAGAAGATTCCCAAAACCGGTGGGGAGAACCAACGTGGGTTAGCCCATATAGGAAGTATGTGTACCGGAGATGTCAGTGTCATCTACGGTTAGTGAAATAACAAACGCTTATGACGTCAAATATGAATTGCGACAGGGAAATGTCTCGCTTCTTGCGAGACCAAAGGAGGTCTCGCCTCAAGGGGTGCCCTGCTTGTTGCTACTATTTTTTTAACCATCTTGTTGCTACTATTCGGCTAGTCCAAGTAGCTTCCTGCAGGTTGGTTCATTTTTCTTTGTAGGTTCATTCGGGTTTATATTTTTTTCATAGTTTAATAAATATTTTAAATACAAATATTCCATAACATCAATTTAATTAAAAATCATGAAATTTAAAATGCTAGCGCAATGTAAAAGTTTGTTAGAGTAGTTTTAAAAATATGGTGATAGCATCTAAAAAATTGTTTGTTAAATTTAAAAAATGATCATGGCTTTCAAAAAAAAGCACATGACATTTAAAAAAATGTTTATACAACATAAAATGAATGTTCATGTAGTTAAGAAAATCTTTGCATGCTGTTTAAAAACTGTATATTATGTTAAAAAATGTTCACGTGTTTCAAAAATATTTGTGTGATACTAATAAAAATTGTTTAAACAACTTTATTAAATGTCCGATTAGTTTAAAAATGTCTCGTATCTTTCAGCAAAATGAGTTAATATGTATTTGAAAAATATTTAATATGTATTCTAACAAATGTTAAAAAAATATTTGAAAAATGTTAACAATGTATTTGAAAAATATTTAATTTTTATAAATAATTCTGTCACATGTACACGAAAATTTTACAACATGTGTTGAAAACACTAGACAGGTATTGAAAAAAAAACCAAGAAACACCTTAAAAACGATGAAAATCCGTTAGAAAAAACATAAAAATGAAGAAAAAAACACACAGAAGGTTCTAAAACCAGTCCGAACAGGTCCATAGCACCTTTCTAAAATTGCTGCAAGATCTTACATTGTTCGTCCGGGCCGTTTAGTGGAGCGCCAGAGGCGTGACCGAAGGATCTCTCACATTAGGCGATAAATAGCTCTCGTACAGCTTACTGCGAGATGTAAGGCACGTCTCCGTCTTAAGTATTTGTTTTTGGGTGCGACATTCTTGTTCTTTCTTTTGTTTTGTTTTTTATAACTTATGTTTAAAATTGAAATAGCTCTAAAGACACACACAGAAAAATTACTTTTAGTTTGTAAACATGTCCATTGCGCATTATTAAATGTTTGGGGAGTGTTAAAGTTTCGTTCTCGCGATTATAGGAAAATATCATACATTTCAAAAAAATGTTCTGATATTTTAAAAATAATAATTGTTTTCAAAAAAGTCATGGTATTATTTAATAAAATTAATGCAATGTTCAAAAAATGTTGACATAACGTATAAAAAAATTCAAGTCTGTCAAAAAAATATGTTCGTGTTGTTTTGAAAATATATTTATATGATGTAGAAAAATTGCATACTTAAAAAACATGTTCTAACACTTAACAAAAGTTAACACATTTTAAACAAATGGTCATGAAATTTACGAATAATGTTCAATGTGTTAAAAAATGTTCACCAGGTCTAAGCATCAGCATCCTTTGTTATCTAGAGGCATGCCGAGAAGAAAACATGCTATGGAGCTGGGACCAAGCTTGTGGGGCATGGGGACGTAAATGTTAGGATGACAGAAGCAGTCAAAGGTTCGGATGGAAGCGTAGTTGGGGTGGGAGCCGTATAACATGTAGTGGGGGTGGGTATTGTGATCGATGGCGTGGGAAGGTTGTATATTGAGGAGGAATATGGAAGTGTGGAGTGCTTCGACCGAGAATGGCGGTGGATGGTCGCTTGGAGAAGAAGCGTGTGTAAAATGTCATTTGTGGATAGAATGGCACGTTATGCCTTGTTGTGTTTGCAGCGAAGTGTGGGAGAAGGAAAGACACAACGCGATATCGTGATCAACGAAGAAAGTGTGTAGACCAACTTCAATAAATTCACCAACATATTGCAGCGCATACACTGCATCAGTGGGATAGGTGGGGTGGGCAGAACGCTGGTGAGGCCGATGCTTGAGGCGAGCACCACGATGGAGGTGGGTGGGGTAGAAGAGAAGAAGTTGGTTCTGTCATAGAGGAGCAGAAAGGAGTGGCTCTGGTTGCCAAGAAGAATGAAGGAATGCTTTGTAATTAGTGAGTCATACAACAACCTATGCAACAGTCTAGACTACATGTATGGTCGGGAGCACTTCGTGCGCCTGAATGGGTGCGGCAGGAGAGCACACGCCTTTTGATCCATGCGTAGGACTCGGTCCAGTCATTGTACTGGAAGACGTTATCCAACACTCACTACTGAGCTCAAGATGGAGAATTGAAGAAAAAAAGATGAAAGATCGAGAAGATAGGTCTAGAGGGGGGTGTGAATAGACACTTAACAAGGCAAAGGTGCAATTTTTAGTTTTCTTGATAATTAGTCAGATTTTGGCACTAATTAAGTTGCAACCAATACTTTCTACACATGCATATCTAGGGATAAGGCAGTGGAAATAGTACAACATGCAAGTGCAAGTAAAGTAAAGGGGGTCGATATAGGAAGATCAAACGTAATGAAGACATAGCAATTTTTAGCGTGGTTCCGATAAGTGGTGTTATCGTACATCCACGTTGATGGAGACTTCAACCCACAGAGGGTAATGGTTGCACGAGTCCATGGAGGGCTCCACCCACAAAGGGTCCACGAATAAGCAACCTTGTCTATTCCATCATGGCTTACGCCCACGAAGGACTAGCCTCACTCAGGTAGATCTTCACAAAGTAGGCGATCCCCTTGCCCTTACAAACTCCTTGGTTCAACTCCACATGTTGGAGGCTCCCAAGTGACACCTAACCAATCTAGGAGACATCACTCTCCAAAAGGTAATAGATGTTGTTGATGATGAACTCCTTGCTCT
This sequence comes from Thinopyrum obtusiflorum, assembly GCA_036873465.1. Classification (NCBI taxonomy): domain Eukaryota; kingdom Viridiplantae; phylum Streptophyta; class Magnoliopsida; order Poales; family Poaceae; genus Thinopyrum; species Thinopyrum obtusiflorum. The sequence goes on from JAAAWM010011091.1 coordinate 40,817, forward strand.
TGTGCTTCAAAAGATAGTCTCATCAACACTCAATCACTCTCTCACAGATTTGGCTTGGGGTAGGAGAAGGATTGGAGTGGAAAGCAACTTGGGGAGGCTAGAAATCAAGGTTCAAATGGTTGAATTGGAATGCCTTGAACTCAGCACAAGTGTAGGTGGTTCTCTCTTAGGAAATGAATGGTAGAAGTGTACTTTCATCCTGGTTGCTCCCTTTGAGAGTAGGTGGTGGTGGAGGGGCATAAGTAGCCTTCACAAAAATCCAACTATTGCAAACGTTTAGCACAACTCGGTGACACTGAATAGAATTCTCGGCGAGACCGAGTAGTGTAAAAGATTCGAATGTTAGGCTTTTCAGTGGGATTGAAAGAATCCACTCGGTGAGACCGATTAGCGATGACCTAAGCAGAACCTCATCTTGGTAGTTCCGATTGGTTCATCTCGGTAATTCCGAAACAAAGTTGACTGGGTATAGAAACTTGGTCACTACACTTTGGTGGGACCGAATGCCATCTCGGTTGTACCGAGTTTCTAGGGTTTGGTTTATGGCTCTGTCTTGAGTAACTCGGTGGGTCCAGATATGAGTGATTCGGTGGGATCGTGTTTGACTTAGGGTTTGATACGTCTCCTACGTATCTATAATTTATCAAGTATTCATGCTATTATATTATCATTCTTGGATGTTTTACAATCATTTTATAGCAACTTTATATCATTTTTTGGGACTAACCTATTGACATAGTGCCCAGTGCCAGTTGTTGTTTTTTTGATTGTTTTTACTTCGCAGGAAATCAATATCAAACGAAGTCCAAATGCAGCGAAACTTTTTGGAGAATTTTTTTGGACCAGAAGACACAAGATGGGCCAAAGAAGTACCACAGGGGTGCCCCGAGGGGGGCACAACCCACCTGGTCGCGCCTGGGGGCCCAGGCGCGCCCTGGTTGGTTGTGCCCACCTCGGTGGCCTCCCTTACCGCCTCTTCGCCCTATAAATTTCCAAATATTCCAAAAACCCTAGGATAGTCACGAGATCGGAAGTTCCGCCGCCGCAAGCCTCTGTATCCACGAAAACCAATCTGGACCCTATTCCGGCACCCTGCCGGAGGGGGAGATGATCACCGGAGGCCATCTTCATCATCTCGGCAGCCACCATGATGAGGAGGGAGTAGTCCACCCTCGGGGCTGAGGGTTCGTACCAGTAGCTATGTGTTTAATCTTTCTCTCTCGTGTTCTTGAGATGGCACGATCTTGATGTATCGCGGGCCTTGTTAATATAGTTGGATCATATGGTGTTTCTCCCTCTCTATCTTGTTGTGATGAATTGAGTTTTCCCTTTGAAATTTCGTTCTTATCGGATTGAATACTTTTATGGATTTGAGAGCACTTGATATATGTCTTGCATATGAATACCCGTGGTGACAATGGGGTATTATATTGATTCACTTGAGATATGTTTTGGCACTCAACTCGCGGATTCCCGAGGTGACATTGGGGTAATCTATGCATAGGGGTTGATGCACGTTCTCGTCTTTTGTCTCTTCGGTAGAAATCTTGGGGCACTCTTTGAGGTTCTTTGTGTTGGATTGAGTATTATGAATCTGGATTTGTTTTGATGTTATTTTAGTACGAACTCTTGATAGATCGATCGAAAAGAATAACTTGGTGTTTTTTTTAGTACGAACTCTTGGACAGATTGATCAGAAAGAATAGCTACAAACAATTTCTTCTTATGTTCTCCGCTAGATAGGAACTTTGGAGTGATTCTTCATCGCACGTTGAGGGATGGCTATATGGTCCAATTAGATTAGCATTGTTGAGAGATTGCGCTAGTGAAAGTACAAACCCTAGGCCTCATTTTTAAGCATTGCAATACCGTTTGTACTCCGTTTTATCAATTGCTACCTTGCTGTTTTTTATTGTTCTTATTACAAAAACCAATATCTACTATCCATACTACACTTGTATCACCATCTCTTCGCCGAACTAGTGCACCTATACAATTTACCATTGTATTTGGTGTGTTGGGGACACAAGAGACTCTTTGTTATTTGGTTGCAGGGTTGTTTGAGAGAGACCATCTTCATCCTATGCCTCCCACGGATTGATAAACCTTAGGTCATCCACTTGAGGGAAAATTGCTACTGTCCTACAAAACTCTGCGCTTGGAGGCCCAACACGAGTCTACAAGAATAAAGTTGCGTAGTAGACATCAGGGTTTTTGACAGATGGGATTGGGAGAAGTTGGTTTAGGGTTTTTGGAGCAATATCTTCAAGCACTTGAGTAAATGATTCATAATCAAAACCTCATCCCCTTTTAATGGTATTGGTTTTCCTATGGACTCAATGTGATCTTTGATCATTTAACCAAAAAATCAGAGTATTTAAGCTTTAGCCAATCCATGTCCTTTATAGCTTGAGGGGTCCACATCTCCATCCATCTACAAGTTAGTGTTGAACACTCTCTGAAATATACTAGATGAAAATGTTAGTCCAATAACATGTATGTTGACATGAATTACCAAAACCACCAATGAAGCAAATATGCTTTCAAAATATGAGTTCTTTTAACCATCATACTTGGGGGAAGATGGTGCGACTCCGGTGGGATGGAATTTAGCAAATGAGTCCGAGGTGAAGAAGCTGTAGCCTCAACATATTTGTTTTTTTTCAACATAGTAGAGACACAAACGCTTATTGTTGCAGATATGCCCTAGAGGCAATCATCTATGATGATATTTCCTATGTGGTTTGCTACTTCTTGAGCTTGCGTTGGTTTTTCCCTTGAAGAGGAAAGGGTGATGCAGCAAAGTAGAGATAAGTATTTCCCTCAGTTGAGAACCAAGGTATTAATCCAGTAGGAGGTACAAGCAAGTCTCCAATATATGCACCTGCACAAACAATCAAACACTTGCACCCAACGCGATAAAAGGGTTGTCAATCCCTCTATGGTCACTTGCAAGGATGAGATCTGATAGAGATAGATATAAAAGAAATAAAAGTAAATAAAACTCAGCGAGGTATTTTTGGGTTTTTAGTTTTATAGATCTGAAAATATATAATAGAAAATAGACCCGGGGGCCATAGGTTTCACTAGAGGCTTCTCTCTTGAATAAAGCGTACGGTGGGTAAACAAATTACTGTTGAGCAATTGATAGAAAATGCATAGTTATGACGATATCTAAGGCAATGATCATGAATATAGGCATCACGTCCGTGACAAGTAGACCGACTCCTACGTGCATCTACTACTATTACTCCACACATCGACTGACTCCTGCCTGCATCTAGAGTATTAAGTTCAAGAGAACAGAGTAACGCTTTAAGCAAGATGGCATGATGTAGAGGGATAAACTCAAGCAATATGGTGTAAACCCCATATTTTTACCCTTAATGGCAACAATACAATACGTGCCTCCACTGGTACAACGAGGTGTTATACAAACAATTTTTAACCCCTTTCCGCGACGGCATTCTGAACCGTCACCTAGTGAGTGACTGCGATAGGGGGGTCCTTCCCACACGACCCAGAAACCGTCGGGGATATGTGAAGGAAATATGCCCTAGAGGAAATAATAAAGTTATTATTTATTTCCTTATATCATGATAAATGTTTATTATTCATGCTAGAATTGTACTAACCGGAAACTTAATACATGTGTGAATACATAGACAAACAGAGTGTCACTAGTATGCCTCTACTTGACTAGCTTGTTGAATCAAAGATGGTTAAGTTTCCTAGCCATAGACATGAGTTGTGGTTTGATTAACGGGATCACATCATTAGGAGAATGATGTGATTGACTTGACCCATTTCGTTAGCTTAGCACTTGATCGTTTAGTATGTTGCTATTGCTTTCTTCATGACTTATACATGTTCCTATGACTATGAGATTATGCAACTCCCGAATACCGGAGGAACACTTTGTGTGCTACCAAACATCACAACGTAACTGGGTGATTATAAATGTGCTCTACAGGTGTCTTCAATGGTACTTGTTGAGTTGGCATAGATCAAGATTAGGATTTGTCACTCCGATTGTCGGAGAGGTATCTCTGGGCCCTCTCGGTAATGCTCATCACTATAAGCCTTGCAAGCAATGTGACTAATGAGTTAGCCACGGGATGATGCATTATGGAACGAGTAAAGAGACTTGCTGGTAACGAGATTGAACTAGGTATTGAGATACCGACGATCGAATCTCGGGCAAGTAACATACCGATGGGGGGGGGGGGGGGGGGGGGGGGGGGGGGGGGGGGGGGGGGGGGGGGGGGGGGGGGGGGGGGGGGGGGGGGGGGGGGGGGGGGGGGGGGGGGGGGGGGGGGGGGGGGGGGGGGGGGGGGGGGGGGGGGGGGGGGGGGGGGGGGGGGGGGGGGGGGGGGGGGGGGGGGGGGGGGGGGGGGGGGGGGGGGGGGGGGGGGGGGGGGGGGGGGGGGGGGGGGGGGGGGGGGGGGGGGGGGGGGGGGGGGGGGGGGGGGGGGGGGGGGGGGGGGGGGGGGGGGGGGGGGGGGGGGGGGGGGGGGGGGGGGGGGGGGGGGGGGGGGGGGGGGGGGGGGGGGGGGGGGGGGGGGGGGGGGGGGGGGGGGGGGGGGGGGGGGGGGGGGGGGGGGGGGGGGGGGGGGGGGGGGGGGGGGGGGGGGGGGGGGGGGGGGGGGGGGGGGGGGGGGGGGGGGGGGGGGGGGGGGGGGGGGGGGGGGGGGGGGGGGGGGGGGGGGGGGGGGGGGGGGGGGGGGGGGGGGGGGGGGGGGGGGGGGGGGGGGGGGGGGGGGGGGGGGGGGGGGGGGGGGGGGGGGGGGGGGGGGGGGGGGGGGGGGGGGGGGGGGGGGGGGGGGGGGGGGGGGGGGGGGGGGGGGGGGGGGGGGGGGGGGGGGGGGGGGGGGGGGGGGGGGGGGGGGGGGGGGGGGGGGGGGGGGGGGGGGGGGGGGGGGGGGGGGGGGGGGGGGGGGGGGGGGGGGGGGGGGGGGGGGGGGGGGGGGGGGGGGGGGGGGGGGGGGGGGGGGGGGGGGGGGGGGGGGGGGGGGGGGGGGGGGGGGGGGGGGGGGGGGGGGGGGGGGGGGGGGGGGGGGGGGGGGGGGGGGGGGGGGGGGGGGGGGGGGGGGGGGGGGGGGGGGGGGGGGGGGGGGGGGGGGGGGGGGGGGGGGGGGGGGGGGGGGGGGGGGGGGGGGGGGGGGGGGGGGGGGGGGGGGGGGGGGGGGGGGGGGGGGGGGGGGGGGGGGGGGGGGGGGGGGGGGGGGGGGGGGGGGGGGGGGGGGGGGGGGGGGGGGGGGGGGGGGGGGGGGGGGGGGGGGGGGGGGGGGGGGGGGGGGGGGGGGGGGGGGGGGGGGGGGGGGGGGGGGGGGGGGGGGGGGGGGGGGGGGGGGGGGGGGGGGGGGGGGGGGGGGGGGGGGGGGGGGGGGGGGGGGGGGGGGGGGGGGGGGGGGGGGGGGGGGGGGGGGGGGGGGGGGGGGGGGGGGGGGGGGGGGGGGGGGGGGGGGGGGGGGGGGGGGGGGGGGGGGGGGGGGGGGGGGGGGGGGGGGGGGGGGGGGGGGGGGGGGGGGGGGGGGGGGGGGGGGGGGGGGGGGGGGGGGGGGGGGGGGGGGGGGGGGGGGGGGGGGGGGGGGGGGGGGGGGGGGGGGGGGGGGGGGGGGGGGGGGGGGGGGGGGGGGGGGGGGGGGGGGGGGGGGGGGGGGGGGGGGGGGGGGGGGGGGGGGGGGGGGGGGGGGGGGGGGGGGGGGGGGGGGGGGGGGGGGGGGGGGGGGGGGGGGGGGGGGGGGGGGGGGGGGGGGGGGGGGGGGGGGGGGGGGGGGGGGGGGGGGGGGGGGGGGGGGGGGGGGGGGGGGGGGGGGGGGGGGGGGGGGGGGGGGGGGGGGGGGGGGGGGGGGGGGGGGGGGGGGGGGGGGGGGGGGGGGGGGGGGGGGGGGGGGGGGGGGGGGGGGGGGGGGGGGAAAGATGTTAGTAGCAATGATGCGGATTGGATCCGTGATCTGAGGATTATCCTCATTGCTGCACAGAAGAATTATGTCCTTGATGCACTGCTAGGTGACAGACCAATTGCAGGAGCAGATGCAGACATTATGAACGTTTTGACAAAAGCTCGGTATGATGACTACTTGATAGTTTAGTGCACCATGCTTTACGGCTTAGAACCGGGACTTCAAAAACGTTTTGAATGCCACGGAGCATATGAGATGTTCCAAGAGTTGAAATTGGTATTTCATACTCATGCCTGTGTCGAGAGGTATGAGATCTCTGACAGTACTTTGCCTACAAGATGGAGGAGAATAGCTCAACCAGTGAGCATGTGCTCAGCTTGTCTGGGTACTACAATTGCTTGAATCAAGTGGGAGTTAATCTTCCAGATAAGATAGTAATTGACAAAGTTCTCTAGCCACTATCACCAAGTTACTAGAACTTCGTGATGAACTATAATATGCAAGGGATGACGAAAGTAATTCCCAAGCTCTTCGCGATGCTAAAATCGGCGAAGGTAGAAATCAAGAAAAGCATCAAGTGTTGATGATTGACAAGACCACTAGTTTCAAGAAAAAGGGCAAAGGGAAGAAGGGGGACTTCAAGAAGAACGGCAAGCAAGTTGCTGCTCAAGTGAAGAAGCCCAAGTCTGGACCTAAGCCTGGAACTGAGTGCTTCTACTGCAAAGGATATGGTCACTGGAAGTGGAACTACCCTAGAAACTTGGTGGATAAGAAGGATGGCAAAGTGAACAAAGCTATATTTGATATACATGTTATTGATGTGTACTTTACTAGTGTTTATAGCAACCCCTCGGTATTTGATACTGGTTAAGTTGCTAAGAGTAGTAACTCAAAACGGGAGTTGCAGAATGAACAGAGACTAGTTAAGGGTGAAGTGATGATGTGTGCTGGAAGTGGTTCCAAGATTGATATGATCATCATCGCACACTCCCTATACTTTCGGGATTAGTGTTGAACCTAAATAAATGTTATTTGGTGTTTGCGTTGAGCATGAATATGATTTGATCATGTTTATTGCAATACGGTTATTCATTTAAGTTAGAGAATAATTGTTATTCTATTTACATGAATAAAACCTTCTATGGTTATACACCCAATGAAAATGGTTTGTTGGATCTCGATTGTAATGATACACATATTCATAATATTGAAGCCAAAAGATGCAAAGTTAATAATGATAGTGCAACTTATTTGTGGCACTGCCGTTTAGGTCATATTGGTGTAAAGCGCATGAAGAAACTCCATGCTGATGGGATTTTGGAATCACTTGATTATGAATCACTTGATGCTTACGAACCATGCCTTATGGGCAAGATGACTAAGACTCCGTTCTCCGGAACAATGGAGCGAGCAACTGACTTATTGGAAATAATACATACTGATGTATGCGATCCAATAGTGTTGAGGCTCGCGGCAGGTATCGTTATTTTCTGACCTTCACAGATGATTTGAGCAGATATGGGTATATCTACTTGATGAAAGATAAGTCTGAAACATTTGAAAAGTTCATATAATTTCAGAGTGAAGTGGAAAATCATCGTAACAAGAAAATAAAGTTTCTACGATCTGATCGTGGAGGAGAATATTTGAGTTACGAGTTTGGTCTTCATTTGAAACAATGCGGAATAGTTTCGCAACACACGCCACCTGGAACACCACAGCATAATGGTGTGTCCGAACATCGTAACCATACTTTATTAGATATGGTGCGAACTATGATGTCTCTTACCGATTTACCACTATCGTTTGGGGGTTATGCATTAGAGACAGTTGCATTCACGTTAAAAAGGGCACCATCTAAATCCGTTGAGACGACACCATATGAACTGTGGTTTGGCAAGAAACCAAAGTTGTCGTTTCTTAAAGTTTGGGGTTGCGATGCTTATGTGAAAAAGTTTCAACTTGATAAGCTCGAACCCAAATCGGAGAAATGTGTCTTCATAGGATACCCAAAGGAGACAGTTGGGTACACCTTCTATCATAGATCCGAAGGCAAGACATTCGTTGCTGAGAATGGATCCTTTCTGGAGAAGGAGTTTCTCTCGAAAGAAGTGAGTGGGAGGAAAGTAGAACTTGATGAGGTAACTATACATGCTCCCTTATTGGAAAGTAGTTCATCACAGAAATCAGTTCCTATGACTCCTACACCAATTAGTGAGGAAGCTAATGATGATGATCATGTAACTTCAGATCAAGTTACTACCGAACCTCGTAGGTCAACCAGAGTAAGATCCGCACCAGAGTGGTACGGTAATACTGTTTTGGAAGTCATGTTACTAGACCATGACAAACCTACGAACTATGAGGAAGCAATGATGAGCCCAGATTCCGCGAAATGGCTTGAGGCCATGAAATCTGAGATGGGATCCATGTATGAGAACAAAGTGTGGACTTTGGTTGACTTGCCCAATGATCGGCAAGCCAGTAAGAATAAATGGATCTTCAAGAGGAAGACGGACGCTGATAGTAGTGTTACTATCTACAAAGCTCGAATTGTCGCAAAAGGTTTTCGACAAGTTCAAGGTATTGACTACAATGAGATTTTCTCACTTGTATCGATGCTTAAAAGTCTGTCCGAATCATGTTAGCAATTTCCACATTTTATGAAATTTGGCAAATGGATGTCAAACCTGCATTCCTTAAATGGATTTCTTAAAGAAGAGTTGTATATGATGCAACCAGAAGATTTTGTCGATCCTAAAGGTGCTAACAAAATGTGCAAGCTCCAGCGATCCATCTATGGACTGGCGCAAGCATCTCGGAGTTGGAATATACGCTTTGATAAGTTGATCAAAGCATATAGTTTTATACAGACTTGCGGTGAAGCCTGTATTTACAAGAAAGTGAGTGGGAGCACTACAACATTTCTGATAAGTATATGTGAATGACATATTGTTGATCGGAAATAATGTAGAATTTTCTGGAAAGCGTAAAGGATTATTTGAAAGGAGTTTTTCAAAGAAAGACCTCGGTGAAGCTGCTTACATATCGAGCATCAAGATCTATAGAGATAGATCAAGACGCTTGATAAGTTTTTTCAATGAGTACATACCTTGACAAGTTTTTGAAGTAGTTCAAAAATGGAACAGTCAAAGAAAGAGTTCTTGCCTGTGTTGCAAGGTGTGAAATTGAGTAAGACTCAAAGCCAGACCACGGCAGAAAATAGAAAGAGAATGAAAGTCATTCCCTATGCCTCAACCATAGGTTCTATAAAGTATGCCATGCTGTGTACCAGATCTATTGTATACCCTACACTGAATTTGGCAAGGGAGTACAATAGTGATCTAGGAGTAGATCACTGAACAGCGGTTAAAATTATCCTTAGTGGAATAAGGAAATGTTTCTCGATTATGGAGGTGACAAAAGGTTCGTCGTAAAGGGTTACGTCGATGCAAGTTTTGACACTGATCCAGATGACTCTAAGTCTCAATCTGGATACATATTGAAAGTGGGAGCAATTAGCTAAAGTAGCTCCGTGCAGAGCATTGTAGACATAGAAATTTGCAAAATACATACGGATCTGAATTTGGCAGACCCGTTGACTAAACTTCTCTCACAAGCAAAACATGATCACACCTTAGTACTCTTTGGGTATTAATCACATAGCGATGTGAACTAGATTATTGACTCTAGTAAAACCTTTTGAGTGTTGGTCACATGACGATGTGAACTATGGGTGTTAATCACATGATGATGTGAACTGTCGGTGTTAAATCACATGGCGATGTGAACTAGATTATTGACTCTAGTGCAAGTGGGAAACTGAAGGAAATATGCCCTAGAGGCAATAATAAAATTATTATTTATTTCCTTATATCATGATAAATGTTTATTATTCATGCTAGAATTGTACTAACCAGAAACTTAGTACATGTGTGAATACATAGACAAACAGAGTGTCACTAGTATGCCTCTACTTGACTAGCTCGTTGAATCAAAGATGGTTAAGTTTCCTAGCCATAGACATGAGTTGTCGTTTGATTAACGGGATTACATCATTAGGAGAATGATGTGATTGACTTGACCCATTTCGTTAGCTTAGCACTTGATCATTTAGTATGTTGCTATTGCTTTCTTCATGACTTATACATGTTCCTATGACTATGAGATTATGCAACTCCCGAATACCGGAGGAACACTTTGTGTGCTACCAAACGTCATAACATAATTGGGTGATTATAAAGGTGCTCTACAGGTGTCTCCAATGGTACTTGTTGAGTTGGCATAGATCAAGATTAGGATTTGTCACTTCGATTGTCGGAGAGGTATCTCTGGGCCCTCTCGGTAATGCTCATCACTATAAGCCTTGCAAGCAATGTGACTAATGAGTTAGCCACGGGATGATGCATTACGGAACGAGTAAAGAGACTTGTCGGTAACGAGATTGAACTAGGTATTGAGATACCGACGATCGAATCTCGGGCAAGTAACATACTGATGACAAAGGGAACAACGTATGTTGTTATGCGGTTTGACCGATAAAGATCTTCGTAGAATATGTGGGAGCCAATATGAGCATCCAGGTTTCACTATTGGTTATTGACCGGAGACGTGTCTCGGTCATGTCTACATAGTTCTCGAACCCGTATGGTCCGCACGCTTAACGTTCGGTGACGATCGGTATTATGAGTTTATGTGTTTTGATGTACCGAAGGTAGTTCGGAGTCTCGGATGAGATCGGGGACATGACGAGGAGTCTCGAAATGGTCGAGACATAAAGATCGATATATTGGACGACTATATTCGGACATCGGAAAGGTTCCGAGTGATTCGGGTATTTATCGGAGTACCGGAGAGTTACGGGAATTCGCCGGGGAGTATATGGGCCTTAATGGGCTTTAGGGGAAAGAGAGAGGGGCAGGCCGCGCGCCCCCCCAAGGCCTAGTCCGAATTGGACTAGGGGAGGGGCTGCGCCCCCTCCTTCCTTCTCTTCTCCCTTCCCCTTCCTTCCGTCCTACTCCTACTACTTGGAAGGGGGGGAATCCTACTCCCGGTGGGAGTAGGACTCCTCTAGGGCGCGCCATAGGGGCCGGCCCTCTCCCCCCTCCTCCACTCCTTTATATACGTGGCCAGGGGGCACCCCATAGACACAACAATTGATCATTGATCTTTTAGCCGTGTGCGGTGCCCCCCTCCACCATAATCCACCTCGGTCATATCGTAGCGGTGCTTAGGCGAAGCCCTGCGTCGGTAGCATCATCATCACCGTCATCACGTCGTCGTGCTGACGGAACTCTCCTTCGAAGCTCTGCTGGATCGGAGTTCGTGGGACGTCATCGAGCTGAACATGTGCTGAACTCGGAGGTGCCGTGCGTTCGGTACTTGGATCGGTCGGATCGTGAAGACGTACGACTACATCAACCGCGTTGTTCTAACGCTTCCGCTTTCGGTCTACGAGGGTACGTGGACACACTCTCCCATCTCATTGCTATGCATCACCATGATCCTGAGTGTGCATAAGAAATTTTGTGAAATTACTACGTTCCCCAACAATATGCCCTCCTGGCACACACGCTCGGCAAACTGAGGTCGTGTGCGACCGGCGAGCGATCAAATACGGTTATACATACAGTAGAGCTAAAAAATACAATTATACAGGCGAAATCGTTTTCGGTCGTAAGTACATCCCACACAGTCAGTCCCCGCTAAACATTTCCGTTCGTATATACATCCCACACAGTCGCTCCAAGGAAAACGTTTCCGTTCGCAGATACATCACACACAATTTTCCCCGTTAAATCATTTGTGATAGCGTTGCCATTGCACACGATATTAACAATTTTGTCGTTTGCGTTATTGAATGCATCACACACGGTGCGTAGAAGAAACTGTGTGGCAAAGGCTGTCCATCACACACGGTTTTTATGTGGTAAACATTTGCGCAAGATGGCCTAACACAAACAATTTTCAAGAGGATGTCGTGTCTGATTGTTTATTGGTCCAACACGATTTATTCCTAAAAACTGTGTGCGTTGCCTGAGGTCATCGCCCACAGTGTTTTCTCAATAATCGTTTGCAATAGAAAACCCCAATTAGCAGGCTAATTGGCCATTAGCAGGCTAATTGCCCTATTATTAATAATCCATTTATTAATCTAATTGACATTCATATTAAGCACATAATATATTTCATTTCCATATTAAGGAAGCAGAATTTCACAATTGAAATGCATCAGAGTACAACATCATATAGCTTCAGCACTCAGCTACCCCATTACACAACTGCACCAGCACCAAGTTTCACATGCAACATATAGAACCTTTCGAAATTAGCATCATAGACGATACGTAGACAGATGCATCTCATCTGGAAAACTGCTGAAGCGGAAGGCGAATATTGAGCCTTCATTGATGTTGAAGGTCTTTGCAACTTTAGGCCAGTGCCTGTGGATGATTGACTGTCCATCCTTCGTCCTCTTCAGGAACATTTCAATATTGAACCGTGGGTGTTGTATGAAAACCTTCCTCACCTCCTGACCATAGAGGTGGTTTGAGAGGTAATCATCAGTGAACTGCTTTGGAAAGGCCTGAAAACAAGGATGTGCATAAATATCTTCTCTATATTGGAAATGGGGCAAAGGAATAAAAAAGGCAAGGTATAATAGTTAGTACCATCTTGTAGTGAACTGATGTCTTCTTCATTGTGCAGACAAAGATCTTGTTGTTTTTTGTCGCTAATTTCTTTATCCTAACAATCTTTCTGAGTTTCTTGACTTGATTGATATTCATGGACAACTCATTTCCCCATATGCAAAAAGGGTCGAACAGTGGGTCAAAACCTGTGACAGTAGGACCTACATGTGCAAGACCAAATTATTAAAAACCTAAATATTAGAATGGTTCCTGCAATTGCACAATAATGTGCTATTAGACAACATACCATGCACGTGCTAATCTCGATTGTAAACCTCAGTGCTTCCCATTGTTTCCCTGCAACACATATAAGGTAGTTAGTGATGACCCACAAGTATAGGGGATCAATTGTAGCTCTTTTCGATAAGTAAGAGTGTCGAACCCAACGAGGAGCAGAAGGAAATGACAAGTTGTTTTCAGTAAGGTAATGTGTGCAAGAGCTGAAATTGTAAGTAACAGAATAGTTTGATAGCAAGATATTTTTGTAACGAGCAAGTAATGATAGTAGTAACAAAAGTGCAGCAAGGTAGCCCAATCCTTTTGAGGCAAAGGACAGGCCAAACGGTCTCTTATAGTGAGCAAATCGTTCTTGAGAGTACACGGGAATTTCATCTAGTCACTTTCATCATGTTGGTTCGATTTGTGTTCGCTACTTTGATAATTTGATATGTGGGTGGATCGATGCTTAGGTGCTGTTCTTACTTGAACAAACCTCCTACTTATGATTAACCCTCCCGCAAGCATCCGCAACTACGGGAAAAGTATTAAGAATAAATTCTAACCATAGCATTAAACTTTTGGATCCAATTGGTCCCTTACGGAATAGCGCATAAACTGGGATTTAAGCTTCTGTCACTCTCGCAACCCATCATCTAATTACTACCCCACAATGCATTCCCTTAGGCCCAAATATGGTGAAGTATCATGTAGTCGACATTCACATGACACCACTAAGGGAATCACAACATACATACTATCAAAATATCGAACACACATCAAGTTCACATGATTACTTGCAACATGATTTCTCCCGTGACCTCAAGAACAAAAGTAACTACTCACAAATTATAATCATGCTCAAGATCAGAGGGGTATTAAATAGCATATTGGATCTGAACATATAATCTTCCACCAAATAAATCATATAGTAATCAACTACAAGTTGTAATCAACACTACTAGTCACCCACAAGCACCAATCTATAGTTCCGGTACAAAGATTGAAAACAAGAGATGAACTAGGGTTTGAGAGGAGATGGTTCTGTTAAAGATGTTGATGGAGATTGCCCTCCCCAAGATGGGAGAGTTGTTGGTGATGATGATGACGATGATTTCCCCCTCCGGGAGGGAAATTCCCCCGGCAAAATCGCTCCGCCGGAGGGCAAAAGTGCTCCTGCCCAAGTTCCGCCTCGAGACGGCGGCGCTCCGTCCCGAAAGTCCTCCCCTTATTTTTTCTAGGTCAAAATGACTTATATACCAAGATGGGCACCGGAGGTGGGCCTGGGTGAGCACAACCCACCAGTGCGCGCCTGGGCTCCCTGGCGCGCCCAGGTGGGTTGTGCCCACCTGGTGGCCTCCTCTGGTACTTATTTGCTCCAATATTCATCAAATATTCTATAAAAATTCTTCGTGAAGTTTCAGCTTGTTTGGAGTTGTGCAGAATAGGTAGTCTGACGTAGCTTTTTCAGGTCCAGATTTCCAGCTGCTGGAATTCTCCCTCTTGGTGTGTACCTTGCAAATTATGAGAGAAAAGGCATTAGAATTACGCCAAAAAGCATTATTATACATAAAAACATCATAAATAACAGTAAGAAAACATGACGCAAAATGGACGTATCAACTCCCCCAAGCTTAGACCTCGCTTGTCCTCAAGCGAAAACCAAAATCGAAAAACATGTCCACATGCTTAGAGAGAGAGAGAGGTGTCGATAAAAACAAAATATGGACATCGAGGCATCATGTAGATTATTATAACAACAACAAATTTAAACATAAGACTTTTATCATAGAGCTTTTATCATAGACTTCCCATGAATAAGTGACAATTCATCACACAATTGAAGTATAAAGCATAAACACTATTAGAAATCAACAAACTATGTTCTCAGTCAACTTTGCAACTACAATTCATCATCTTTTCAGGAAGGGCCACGTATCGGAGCCTTTAGGCAAGTCCACATACTCAACCATCATATAGTCTTCTATGATTGCTAACACTCACCACATACACATGAGCAAAACGTTTCAACCGGACACATAGAAAGATAGGGGCTTATAGTTTCGCCTCCCAACGTATTCACCTCAAGGGTGATGTCCACAATAATAACTCATGCCACCCATATTCAATTGGACATATGTCCCTAAATCTTTCCTCACCATATGATGCTTGCCAAAGGAGAAAAATAAAAGGAATAGAGAGAAAAACTTTGACTCTTGCATAAAAGTAAAAGATAGGCCCTTCGCAGAGGGAAGCAGAGGTTGCCATGCGCTTATTTGTTTGTATGCTCACCCCCTTAGCGCAAAAGAATGTCACGTTGCATTGCCCCTTGTTATAGTGACCTTTATTATGCAGTCTGTCGCTTTTATTCTTCACCATCATAAGTTCGTACAACGCTCAATTTTCTCTTACACTAAATGATCTCACACTTTTAGAAGCAATTTTTGTTGCCTTATTACACTACCAAAACCACAGACACGCGAACATTTTTGTTATTCGACAACAAACTTGCAGAGCCTTATTGAACTCAATGAAACCAACAATTCAGCTAGAACTTATTGGGCGTGCGGCAGTTGGTGTGGGTCACGCCGTCGTCGAGGTGGAGCATGCAGCCCTTTCCGTCGGCCGGCGCGCACTCGCAGTCGCACCCGTCGAGCTCCTGGCCGGGGTAGTTGTCGCAGGTGATGTGGCCTCCCTGGAAGCACACCACGGCGCACGGCGCCTTCTTGGCGTCCGCGATCACCCCGAACACCACGAGACCTGCATGTTCATCCGGCCAGCACACGCACATAAAATTGTCAAAACGAATCCATATGTGGATTATAGATACTCCCTCTGTTCATTTTTGTAAGACATTTTAAACAGGTGAAATTGAACTATATTAGATGTTGTCTTAAATATCTAAAACGTCTTACAAAACTGAACGGATTGAGTACGAATTTACGATGGACGTACCTGGCAGGAGGAGGACGAGGGTGACGGACAGCTTCAAGGCGGAAACCATAATGCCTTCGTGTAGCGTTGTCTTGCCTTTGTGTGTGCTTTGAGTTGGCGGAGCCATGGAAGCCTGGACAGTTTATATAGGGAAATGAAATCGCTGGCGTGGCGATTTCATTGACTTCGAGCATGGAGATGCAGGGATCGAGTTTGCTATTGCTTTTGTCAGTCAGCGTACGTCTTAGACTAAACTGATACGGATCCGCCGCGCTCTCTGACCCGAACAGTGCAAGCTCTCCATTTTTCCACTTTTGGATAAGAAGCGGCTAACAGTTTCACTACTAGATTTGGTGAAGAGATCGCGGTGTCTTCTTGCGTGTGCTGCGCGATTTCATCTCAGTTGAAAGGTAGCAAATCGCTAGGGATTGGCACCACTGATCATTTTCCGAAGTGCCATGCAGACACTAATTAGAGCAGCCAGGGAAGCATCCTCGCAAATGTTTTTTCTATCTGATTTAAATAGAAGTACAAATGGAAAAGGTTCAGGTTCAGCACCTCTCAGTCGAGCCGTCAGCGAGGTGGACGACGCACAAAGGCTACTGTTCCGCGTGCACTGCGCTGGAAAGTCACCAATCGCGCACACCCCTCCGCGTGTCAGAATCTAAAATGGACCTGTTATTTTTGTCTGATCGAATTTTTGGTCAGGCTTTTTTACATCGACCTGTTATTTTGTTAAAATACTGCCAATTTTTTAAAATAGGATCCGAGGGCCACCAGGGCCATGGCCCGGGGCTTGGGAAATTTTGCTAGGATATACTCCCTCCGTCCCATAATATAAGAGCATTTTTTACACTACCCGGGGCCAGCCTGACTTCTTTTTTTACGCAAAAAAAAAGCAGCGACAGGAATTGAACTCGGAACCTGCTCGTTTGGAGTCAATGCGCCACCCTCGGGTCTGCTCGTTTGGAGTCAATTGCGCCACCCTCGGGTCTGGACCGGCCTTGCTGAGTGTTATGACAAAGGCTGGGTGGTTTATATTCGTCAAGGCCAGCAGGCCACTACTCTGGTTCAGTCGTCAAGGTTTTTTTCCCCCTTCTGTTAGAAGCTTGTAACACTCAAAAAAATTCTCAAGAATAAAATGGCAACACTCGATTTTTTTCTCAACGAAATGGTGACCCTCAAATTCAAGTTCTTGCAGGAGGGAGAAAAACACATGTTGAGACCCCATGTTGAGATTCAAACTATGGTCTCAGGCT
This sequence comes from Thinopyrum obtusiflorum, assembly GCA_036873465.1. Lineage (NCBI taxonomy): Eukaryota > Viridiplantae > Streptophyta > Magnoliopsida > Poales > Poaceae > Thinopyrum > Thinopyrum obtusiflorum. The sequence continues at coordinate 57,824 of JAAAWM010011091.1, forward strand.
CGACATGGTGTAATTGTTGTAAAGCAAATGTATACCAAGCTATTTAACCCTTTTTTACCACCGGAAAAGCTACTTTCCGAACCACCGATTTTTTACGATAGATCCGAACGATTCCTCTCTAGTTCGATTATCATGGCCCCGACAGAAGATGACCATACGGTTTGCGCTCCGCCGCTCCCGGGGGAGGCCGCCCAACGGCAGCACTCAGACTCCTTCCGTCGGGAATCTATTGCGTCTGCACAAATGGTGCATGGATCCGTCGGCAGGGGTGCCATCGCTGCCTCACCGGAGGCGGTGCGGTCTGTCTGGCGTCCGAACGCGGTGGCCGATGCGCGCCCCTTCCGTTGGCGCACCGAGTTGAAGGATGCACCATGGGCGTCCTCAGACACAAACATGGCGCGGCGTGCCCGCTGTGCAAGGCAGTGAGCGTGGAAGGCAGCGATAGCCCTCGCGGCGGTGGACGTTGGCGAGACGGAGTCGCATTCTCCAGCGCCCTGTATGGTGCACCAGTGCGGGCTCTGCAACCGCGTCGTCATGTGATGTCTACTACGCAACTTTATTCTTGTAGACTCGTGTTGGGCCTCCAAGCGCAGAGTTTTGTAGGACAGTAGCAATTTTCCCTCAAGTGGATGACCTAAGGTTTATCAATCCGTGGGAGGCGTAGGATGAAGATGATCTCCCTCAAACAACCCTGCAACCAAATACAAGAAATCTCTTGTGTCCCCAAAACACCCAATACAATGTCAAATTGTATAGGTGCACTAGTTCGGCGAAGAGATGGTGATAAAAGTGTAATATGGATGGTAGAAATATATTTTTATAATCTGAATAAATAAAAACAGCAAGGTAGCAATTGATAAAATGGAGCACAAACGGTATTGCAATGCTTGAAAATAAGGCCTAGGATCCGTACTTTCGCTAGTGCAATCTCTCAACAATGCTAATATAATTGGATCATATAACCATCCCTCAAAGTGCGATGAAGAATCACTCCAAAGATCCTATCTAGCGGAGAATATAAGAATAAATTGTTTGTAGGGTACGAAACCAGCTCAAAGCTATTCTTTCCGTTCGATCTATTCAAGAGTTCGTACTAAAATAACACAAAGCTATTATTTCCGTTCGATCTATTCTAGAGTTCGTACTAAAATAACACCAAAGCAAATTCATATTCGTAATACTCAATACAACACAAAGAACTTCAAAGAGTGCCCCGAGATTTCTACTGGAGAAACCAAAGACAAGAACGTGCATCAACCCCTATGCATAGATTACCCCAATGTCACCTCGGGAATCCGCGAGTTGAGTGCCAAAACATATATCAAGTGAATCAATACGATACCCCATTATCACCACGAGTATTCATATGCAAGACATATATCAAGTGTTCTCCAATCCATAAAAGTATTCAATCCGATAACAACGAAATCTCAAAGGGAAAACTCAATTCATCACAACAAGATTGAGAGGGGAAAACACCATATGATCCGACTATATTAACAAAGCACGCGATACATCAAGATCATGCCATCTCAAGAACACGAGAGAGAGATTAAACACATAGCTACTGGTACAAACCCTCAGCCCCGAGGGTGGACTACTCCCTCCTCATCGTGGTGGCCGCCGGGATGATGAAGATGGCCACCGATGATGATCTCCCCCTCCGGCAGGGTGCCGGAACGGGGTCTAGATTGGCACTCGTGGATACAAAGCCTTGCGGCGGCGGAACTTCTGATCTAGGGCTACCCCAGGGTTTTTGGAATATTTGGGAATTTATAGGGCGAAGAAGGGGTGCGGGAGACCACCGAGGTGGGCACAACCCACCTGGGCGCGCCTGGGCCCCCAGGCGCGCCCTGGTGGGTTGTGCCCCCCTCGGGGCACCCCCCCAGGTGCTGCTCTGGCCCATTGGAAGTCTTCTGGTCCATAAAAAATCCACAAAAAGTTTCGCGGTGTTTGGACTCCGTTTGATATTGATTTCCTGTGATGTAAAAAACAAGCAAAAAACAGCAACTGGCACTAGGCACTGCTACCTCTTGAGCATGCGTTGATTTTCCCTTGAAGAGGAAAGGGTGATGCAGCAAAGTAGCGTAAGTATTTCCCTCAGTTTTTGAGAACCAAGGTATCAATCCAGTAGGAGACTACACGCAAATCCCTCGTTCCTGCACAAACAAATAAGAACCTTGCAACCAACGCGATAAAGGGGTTGTCAATCCCTTCACGGCCACTTGCAAAAGTGAGATCTGATAGAGATAATAAGATAAATATTTTTGGTATTTTTGTTATATAGATTGAAAAGTAAAGATTGCAAAATAAAATAGATCGGAAACTTATATGATGGAAAATATACCCGGGGGCCATAGGTTTCACTAGTGGCTTCTCTCAAGATAGCATATTCTACGGTGGGTGAATGAATTACTGTCGAGCAATTGATAGAAAAGCGCATAGTTATGAGAATATCTAAGCATGATCATGTATATAGGCATCACGTCCGTGTCAAGTAGACCGAAACGATTCTGCATCTACTACTATTACTCCACACATCGACCGCTATCCAGCATGCATCTAGAGTATTAAGTTCATAAGAACAGAGTAACGCATTAGGCAAGATGACATGATGTAGAAGGATAAACTCAAGCAATATGATATAGACCCCATCTTTTTATCCTCGATGGCAACAATACAATACGTGCCTTGCTGCCCCTGCTGTCACTGGGAAAGGACACCGCAAGATTGAACCCAAAGCTAAGCACTTCTCCCATTGCAAGGAAGATCAATCTAGTAGGGCAAACCAAACTGATAATTCGAAGAGACTTGCAAAGATATAAAATCATGCATATAAGAATTCAGAGAAGATTAAAATATTGTTCATAGATAAACTTGATCATAAACCCACAATTCATCGGATCTCGACAAACACACCGCAAAAAGTATTACATCGAATAGATCTCCAAGAAGATCGAGAGAACTTTGTATTGAGATCCAAAGAGAGAGAAGAAGCCATCTAGCTAATAACTATGGACCCGAAGGTCTGTGGTAAACTACTCACACATCATCGGAGAGGCTTTGGTGTTGATGTAGAAGCCCTCCGTGATCGATTCCCCCTCCGGCGGAGCGCCGGAAAAGGCCCCAAGATGGGATCTCACGGGTACAGAAGGTTGCGGCGGTGGAAATAGGGTTTTGTGGTGCTCTCGGATGTTTTCGGGGTATATGAGTATATATAGGCGAAAGAAGTAGGTCGGTGGAGCCACGAGGGGCCCACGAGGGTGGGGGGCGCGCCTACCCCCCTGGGCGCGCCCTCCTACCTCATGGCCGCCTCGTTGCTTCCTTGACGTCCACTCCAAGTCTCCTGGATTGCGTTTGTTCCAAAAACAACTCTCCCGAAGGTTTCATTCCGTTTGGATTCCGTTTGATATTCCTTTTCTGCGATACACTGAAATCGGCAAAAAAAAGAGCAATTTGCACTGGGCCTTTGGTTAGTAGGTTAGTCCCAAAAATAATATAAAAGTGTATAATAAAGCCCACTAACATCCAAAACAGATAATATAATAGCATGGAACAATCAAAAATTATAGATACGTTGGAGACGTATCAAGCATCCCCAAGCTTAATTCCTGCTCGTCCTCGAGTAGGTAAATGATAAAAATAGAATTTTTGATGTGGAATGCTACCTAGCATAATTCTCAATGTAATTTTCTTTATTGTGGCATGAATGTTCAGATCCAAAAGATTCAAGATAAAAATTTAATATTGACATAAAAATAATAATACTTCAAGCATAGTAATAAAGCAATCATGTCTTCTCAAAATAACATGGCCAAAGAAAGTTATCCCTACAAAATCATATGGTCTGGCTATGCTCTATCTTCATCACACAAAATATTTAAATCATGCACAACCC